>CAUYRH010048603.1:0-64125 GCA_963574655.1 Perodicticus potto | reverse complement strand
GTGGGCACTGCTCAAGTCCTCCTCCCTCAGTTTCAGCAGAGGTCAGGCTTCTGGTGCATCAGGTAAGGGGGGAAGGGTGTCCTGGAAGTTCAGAATGGCAGAAAACTTTAGTTCAGTTTTTCTGCCTGAAGCTTGGTTTCTTGAAGTCGCAGCTTGCCTCAGAGGTGACCTGCAGTTATCACTTCTCTCTCTCTTGACTAGGCTCCCAGTCTTCAGCTCAATTTGGCAGTTTCTGGAGGTTATCTTTCCTTTTGGACAGGAGCCTCTGTCGGAAGATGCTTCCAGTCGGCCATCTTGCCCCTCCCTCACTTTTAATTCTTTATGAAATCTCCACATAGATTTTTACAGAAGTTGTACTAATTTACCTTCCCACCAACAGTGTTTAAGTGTTCTCTTTTCACTATATCCATGCCAACATCTATTGGTTTTTACTTTTTAATAATGGTCATTCTAATTCACATAAGATGAAATCTCATTGAGGCTTTAATTTGCATTTCTCTGACAATTAGTGGTGCTGAGCATTTTTTTCATATTTTTGTTGACTATTTGTATATCTTCTTTTGAAAAATGCCTGTTCATGTCATTTGCTCACTTTTTAATGGGGTTGTTTGATTTTTATCTTGCCAAGTTATTTGAGTTTTTGTAGATTCTGGATGTCAGTCCTCTGTCAGACACACAGTTTGTGAATATTTTCTTTCCTTCTGTAGGTTTTCTGTTTACACTTGATTATTTCTTTTGCTGTACAGAAGCTTTTTAGTTTGATTAAGTCCTATTTGTCTATTTTGGGAGGGATTTTTGCATTCACTTCTGGGGTTTTAAATTCTTTGCCTTGGCCAATGTCCATAAGAGTATTCCTAGTTTTTCTTCTAGAATTTTTATGGTTTCAAGTCTTATGTTTAAATATTTAATCAATCTTACTTAGTATTTGTATATAGTGAGTTATGGGCATCTAGTTTTATTCTTCTGCATATGGCTCATCAATTTTGCCAGCCATTTATTGAATAGGATATCCTTTCCCCAGTGTATGTTTTTGTCTGATTTGTCAATGATCAATTGGCTATAGGTATATAGTTTTATTTCTGGGCTCTCTGTTCTGTTCCATTGATCTATGTGTCTACTTTAATGGCAGTACCATGCTGGTTTGGTTGCTATGTCTTTGTAGTACAACCTAAAATCAGGTAATATGATGCCACCAGTTTTGTTCTTTTTGCTTGAGTTTTTTTTGTTTGTTTGTTTTGGGTTTTGGTTTTATTTTGTTTTGTTTTGCTATTTGGGCTCTTTTTTTTTTTTTTTTTGGTCCATATAAATTTTAGAATATTTTTCTAATTCTGTAAAAAATAACATTGATATTTTGATAGGATTGCATTAAATCAGTAGATTGCTTTGGTTAGTATGGTCATTTTAACAATATTGTTTTCTAATTCATGAGCATTGTATGTTTTTCCATTTGTTTGTATTGTCTGTAATTTCTTTCCATTTTGTTTGTATTGTCTGTTATTTCTTATTGTAGAGATTTTTCACTTTCTTGGTTAAATTTATTCCTAGGTATTTTATTTTATTTTATTTATTTATTTATTTATTGCAGCTAATGTAAATGGCATTGAGTTCTTGATTTTGTCCTCAGTTTGTTGTTGATTTAGAGAAATGTCATTAATTTTTGCAATTTGATTTTATACTTCAAAACTTTTCTGAATTCATTTATGAAATCTAGGAATCTTTTGGGGGAGTCCACAGGAATTTCTAGATTTAAGAATCTTTTATCAGAAAAGATAACTTGACTTCCCCCTTTCCAATTTGGATCCCCTTTCTTTCTTTCTCTTGCCTAATTGATTTGTGTAGGGCTTCTCGTACTACGTTGAAGTTTCAATTCTTAGGAGGAATGCTTTTAATTTTTCCCCAGTCATTGTGATGTTGAGTGTGGGTTTGTCATATGTGACTGTTATTATTTTGAACTATGTTCCTTCAATGCTGAGTTCTTTGAAAGTTTTTATAATGAAAGGATGCTAGATTTTACTGAATACTTTTTCTGCAACTATCAAGATGATCATCTGGCTTTTACTTTTAATTCTCTTTATGTGGTGAATAACATATATTAACTTGTGTATATTGAACCATCGTTACATCCCTGGGATGAGGTTCACTTGATTGTGCTGAATTATCCTTTTAATGTACTATTGCATCTGGTTTGCTAGTATTTTCTTGAGGAATTTTGCAACTGAAAAGTTGCATGAATATGCAATATGATGAATGTTGGTTGGTAGTTTTCTTTTTTATTGCATCCCTTTCTGTCTTCGGTATAAAAATGATACTGGCTTCATAGAACCAGTTACAAAGGATTCCCTTCTTAGTGATCTTTGGAACAGTTTCAGAAGGATTGTCACCAATTCTTTGTAAATCTAGTAGAATTTGTCTCTGTATCCATCTTGTCTTGATGTATTTTTTGTCAGGAGATTTTTTTAAGCACTGATTCAATTTCACTACTCACAATTAGTCTATTCAGGGGTGCTATTTATTCCTGGTTCAACTTAGGAGGTTGTATGTCTTTAGAAATTTGTCCACTTTCTAAAAACTTTTTAGTTTGTAAGCATATATGAATATTTGTTAACAATAGCTTTGATGATCTTTTGTATTTCTATGGCAGGGGTCCTCAAACTTTTTAAACATGGGGCCAGTTCACTGTCCCTCAGACCATTGGCAGGCCGGACTATAGTTTAAAAAAAAAACCTATGAACAAATTCCTATGCACACTGCACATATCTTATTTTGAAGTAAAAAAAAGGGGGGGAACAAATACAATATTTAAAATGAAGAACAAATAAAGTTAAATCAACAAACTTATCAGTATTTCAATGGAAACTATGGGTCTGCTTTTGGCTAATGAGATGGTCAATGTCCAGTTCCATATTTGTCACTGCTAATAGTAACAAGTGATGCAAGTGTGCATCAGTTAGTCTAGATTTGGTTGGAGATTTCAGATGTTTCATTCTGGAAAAAGTCTGTTCACAGACATAAATGCTGCCAAAGATGGTTGCCATTTTGAATGCATGGTTCCTGAGATTAGGATATGTCTCAGAGGGGAGAAATGCATAGAAATTAGGAAGGCTGCTTGACTTGAATGCATCTTTCAGAGAGTCACAATTCTGCAGTTCAGCCAGTTCCGTTTGGTAAATTGTATCCACATTTTTGTTTTTGTTTTTTTTTTTTTTATTTCAAGATACTTTATTCTTAAAACAGGTTACAACACTAAGCTTTTGGCCCATTCTGCCACTGTACAAGCTACAAATGCTTGCTGAGCAGCAGAGGGGTGCTCTTTTATAGCATGTCTAAAAGTGAATAAAAATCCATATAAAACAAATATTCAAATAGTTTCCATAGGAACACAGGTAAGTCTGACCCCATCTCCTAATCTTACATATTTCTGCATCTGTGCCAACCCTACTCTTACAAAGACATTTCAAAACTAGCAATAATTAAGTTAAGTGGTCCCCCCAAATCCCATAATTCAAGCTAAACTCGCAGTTAACAGCTACAGAATGATATCTATACATTAACACTAGCTGAAGCACAAGTTGCTGGGTGACATTTCATTACACTTTCCCAAGCACAAGACACAGGCAGAGTGCCAACATCTTGCTCTTCTACTTCAGGTAGGTAGTTGGGGTTCTGGATTTGCTGCACAAGTTGCCACTTCGGTCCTGACATCACATAGTAGATTGTCGGCCTCTGGAATCCATTGAAAGTAGAAGCAGCAGCTACAGTGTAAGCATCCATATTTTCAAAGATGCCCACATGCATTTCTGGCAGGTCACAGCGCTCAACTATCCAGTCAAGGCCATTGCATGTTGGTCCCGATATACTGGATGAATAATACTTCACATCAGGTTTAGGTCTCTTTTGCAGAAGAGGCTTTACATGAGCATGATCATAAAGGATGCAATTAAAAGATCCATATACTCCATCATTGATGTAATACATAAAGGTTTGTTCACTGGACTCATCTTCATTATCAGAGCCTATCTGTTCCTTTAATACAATTTTTTTTGGCAATGATATTAACTGCAAGTGTAAAGGCTGATGCAACATAATATCTGCCTGGCTCAACTATGATTCTCACTCCAGAGTCTGATGGAAAGTACTTGTCCAATGCTGGGTTGATTATACCAGTGATCTCTTCAAATTTAAGGTTCAAATCCTCAGATTTGGGAAAGCCACCACCAATATCAAGCAGGTACATGCTGAAACCAACCTCAACTCCCATGTTAAAGACACAGCAGTTATCACAGATTACCTGCACAAAGGTCTCAGGATCAGTACAGCCACTTCCTACATGGAAGCTGACACCAATGACATCAATATTTAGCTTTTTTGCCTGTTCCAAAAGAAGTATGCTGGTTTTGAGTGTGGCACCAAATTTAACACTGAGTCCATAGACTGCTTTGGAATCATCAGTGGGAATCCACAAAACAAACTTGGCCTTTGGATGTGCTCTGGCAACTTTCATCAACTCGACTTCACTGTCAAAAGTCATCATCTGGACCCCACTATTGGCAGCATACTTAATTTAAAACACTTGTTTACAAGGATTTGCATAGACAATCCTCTCTGGAGGCACCCTGAGACTTTGCACCAATTGTATTTCAGTCTTGCTAGCACAGTCAAATCCTGTCCCAATGGCAGCGAGGGTCTTCACAATGGCTCTATTGTCCTTACATTTGACTGCATAAAAGGGAAAGTGGAATGAAACATCACCCAGAAACTTGTGCTTCAGCTAGTATTAATGTGTAGATATTATGCTGTAGCTGTTAACTGCGAGTGTAGCTTGAATTAAGGGATTTGAGGGGACTATTTAACTTAATTATTGCTAGTTTTGAAATGAGAGAGAGTAAAAGTCTTTGTAAGAGTAGGGTTGGGATAGATGCAGCAATCTGTAAGATTAGATGGGGTCACACATATCTGTGTTCCTATGGAAACTATCTGAATATTTGTTTTATGTAGATTTTTATTCACTTTTCAGACATGCTATGAAAGAGCACCCCTCCACTGCTCAGCAAGCATTTGTAGTTTTTATAGTGGCAGAATGGGACAAAAGCTTAGTGTTGTGACCTGCTTTAAGAATAAAGTATCTTGAAATTAAAAAAAAAAGAAAAGAAAATATGGATATAATTTACCAAATGGAACTGGCTGAACTGCATCAATTGTGACTTTCTGAAAGACACATTCAAGTCAAGCAGCCTTCCTAATTTCTATGCATCTCTCCCCTCTGAGACATATCCTAATCTCAGGAAACATGCACTCAAAATGGCAACCATCTTTGGCGGCACCTATGTCTGTGAACAGACATTTTCCAGAATGAAACACCTGAAATCTCCAACCAGATCTAGACTATCTGTTCCACACTTCCATCACTTGTTATCACTGACAGTGACAAATATGGAACTGGACATTGACCATCTCATTAGCCAAAAGCAGGCCCATACTTCCCATTGAAATACTAGTAAATTTGTTGATTTAACTTTATTTGTTCTTCATTTTAAATATTGTATTTGTTCCCGTTTTGTTTTTTTACTTCGAAATAAGATATGTGCAGTGTGTATACGAATTTGTTCATAGTTTTTTTTTTTTTTTAAACTGTAGCCCGGCCCACCAAGAGTCTGAGGGACAGTGAACTGGCCCCCTGTTGAAAAAGTTTGAGGACCCCTGATATAGAACATCTTGATTGCAATGCATGATTTACACTTGTCTCCTCTTTTATTGTTGCAGACAAGGTCTTATTTATGAGACAGTGCAATATATCTATTCAGATGTAATATTCTGTGGTCAGGTTGTTAATACTTGCCCTTACAAATTGACCTTAAAGTCCTAGAATAAGTTGGATTTCTGATAAATGCCAGATGAATAAATGTGTGCATGAAGTAGACAAGCTGAAAGGCTCCCATGCATCCATCTATCCAGTATCCCCAAATCTACCTGAGCTAGTATATACTTTGAAGATCTTATTCCCTTTTATTTTTTAACAAACTAATCCCCCTTAGTGTCTACAGGTATAAATAAAATGGATTTAAGAAGGTGGTACACAAATGACCATTCCATACTGTCTGATGAAATGTTAATTGTTAGATGAGTGCATAAACTAGACAATATACATTCTCTTCCATTTCCCACAGCCTCTGACCTCAAGGGCACATCCTACTGGGTAGTAGGCTTATGTTTAGCCATGCCTTATAAAGATTTTATGACATCATTAGAATTGTAATTGTGCATCATTTAATTATGTCATTAACACATACAAATTATGTGATTAGAGCTATTTACATTAAACATGCAATTAGATCAAATTATGCTAAGAGGCAAATGCAGCATAATTAACTAAAATTAATTTTAAAATGAGAAAAATTAACTCATATAAACTACACTCAAACAACATGACGTTTAAAAGTAAGTAAATATTTCTATTTTATCAACAGTAGGTTAGACTCCAATCAACTACTCTCTTCCTCCATGGAGTTGTTACCTGTGCAAGATAGAAGTCCAGCATGCTATTTCTCTACTAAGTATCCCTCATTAGAAACAATATATACCTTGACTCACTAAGAGAAGGAGTGACCTCAGCGTTCACTGAGTCTTTCTAGTGAACCATTGAAATTGAGAGCAGTTTGGGGAAACTCTTGAACTTGCAGTTGGTATCTGAATTGAAAGTAATCTTGTGGGGACTCTTTCTTCTGACTTTGTACTTGGACCCTAACTCCTTGTAGTTGGAGTCAAGTCATTGGGGCACTTGTCATTCTAAAGGATTGTGTCTTTAACCTCAAGTTTGGTGAAATTCAGATAATAGCTTTTGTTCCAACATTTTCAATCATTTAAATAAATAAAATTAATCCCTCAGAAAACGACTTTGATTTTTTTCCCACAAGTTAAAATTTTGGACCACTATTTGACAATAGTGCAAAGTAGACAAAGTACTTTGTAATTTCCACTGGACTTCTTAAAAACTTAGAATTTAAAGTATACTTTACAATATCCAGCCTGGACATTTTTGAACTTCCATTCATTAGTTTCAATTTTTGTTGAATTTTGGGTAGCGCCTGTGGCTCAAAGGAGTGGGGCGCTGACCCCATATACTGGAGGAGGTGGGTTCAAACATGGGCCTGGCCAAAAACTGCAAAAAAAAAAAAAAAAAAAAAAAAATTTTGTTAAATTTTAGTCAGAAAAATAGAGTTATAGGATATCAATGTTTGCATTTGAAATTTCATTCTTAGTAGTACACAGTTAAGTTTCCCATGGAAACTATTGTTAGACTGAGGTAATATTTAGCTATAAGACAAGGACTGTTTTGTTCCAACTGGTGACATATTTACTGAGATTGTTGATTGGATCCACAAGAGACATATCTAATGTCATTAGCAACTGGTTATCCAGGTGCATCCTTAATGTTCTCTACAAAGAAACCTTTCCATTTTTCATAGTATGGATAGGATAAAAATTTTCCAAATCCTCAAGTTCTGGTTCCTTTTTCCTTATCAATTACCTCTTCAATTTAACTAATTTTTTCTCATTTTTCTATATGCTGCATCTTCAACATTTTGCTTAGAAATTCCTCAAAGAAATATTCAAGTTCATCATTTACAAGTTCTAATCCTCATTAATCAGAACACAATTCTACCAAGTCCTCTTCCACTTTGTAAGAATGATTACCTTTCCTCTAGCGTCCAATAACATCATTGCTGTGAGACTTCACAAGAAGCAGCTTAAATTCATATTACCAGCAATATTAGGTTTATGATTAATAGGTATATTTTCTAAGACAAAAGCATTATTGTCCCGTCTCTAAGCAAATAATAATCTACTTTCTCTATCTATGAATTTGCCTATTCTATATACAGGCAGTTCCTGAGTTAAAAATATCCAACTTTTGTACAGCTCATACTTACAAACGAAGGCTATTGCAGAAATTTCCTGAGTTACAAACATCTGATTGATGTTACAACTTGCCCTTACCAACGGAGGCTCTTATGGGTAATAGATAAATGTGCCTGCTCTTTAATTTGTGTACAAATTCAAATTAAGAACAAACCTGCAGAATCTATCTTGTTCAGAACCCAGGGACTGCCTATGTATAATAAAGGTAGAGTCACATAAGATTTAGTTTTTTGTGACAGTCTTCTTCCACTTACAATGTTTTTAACATTTAATTATGTTGTAGCTTGTTAGCACGTTATTCACAGTCAAATAACTTTCTATACGTTTTGTTTACTCATTCATTAGTTCATGGTTACATGGATGATTTTACCTTTTCACTATTATGATTTACCCTGCTTTAAACATTTGTGTAAAAGTTTTGGTTTGGATATATCCTAGAGTTAAATCAGTTCACCTAGCAGTAGACTATCTGGGTCAAATATTAACTCCATATGTAATTTTCTGAGGATGTGCTGAACTGTTATCCAAAATGGTAGCATCATTTTGTATTTACAAAAGCAATATATGAGAAGTTCATACTTTCCATGCAATATAAAAATAACTAGTTATCATCTCTTTTTTTGATTCTAGTTATCTAAGTAAGTAGGAAGTATAACATTGTGTTTTTATTTATATTTCCCTGCTGACCAATGATGATGTGACGTTGAGCATCTTTTTGTGTGCTTATTGCTCATCTGTACTTCTTTTGAGAAATGTTTATTCAGGATCTTCACTGACTTTTAATTAATTTGTCTTCTATCATTGCATTGTGAGAGTTTTTTTACATATTCTAGGGATGAAAGTCCCTTAAATAAGTAAATGAATGTTAAACATTTTCATTTTCTTGATAGTGTCCTTTGAACCATGAAAATTTTTGTGTCTTATGAAGTCAAATCAATTAATTTTGTTCTTTTTTTGCTTGTGATCTTGGTTTCATACCTCAGATGTCATTCTCAAGTTTTTGGTAATGAAGATTTACTGCTGCTTTCTAAGATTTTTATAACTTTGCATTTACATTTAGGTATTTGATCCATTTTGAATTACTTGTATATGGTTTAAGGTAAGGGATCAAATTCAACTTTCTTCCATATCTCTGTTTAGTTGTCTCAGAGCAATGTGCTTAAAAGACTGTTTCTGCATTGAATTATCTTTGCACCCTTGCCAAAAATCAATTAACCATTTTGACGTTCAATTCTATTTCCCCAATGTTTAAGTCAACAAAACGTGCCTTGATAAAAAATTCGAAATTGTGAAGTGTGAGTCCTCCAGTTTCTTTTTAAAGATTATTTTGGCTATTTAGTTACCCTGAAATTCAAAATGAATTTTAGAATAGCTGCTAAACTTGTGAAAAGAAGTCTCTTGTGATTATGAGAGAGTTGAGTTGAATTTGTAGATCAATTTGGGGATTTATGTCATCTTAACAACTTTGTTATTGAGGAAATGGTATGCCTTTTTATTTACTGAGATCTTATTTAATCATTTTTATTTGGATTAATACGAGGTACACATAATTAGGTTATATTGTTTGTGTTTGTTAGGGTAAGTCTGAGTTGTATTTGAGTCCTTTACCCAGGAGGTGTGCCATATACTCTACATTGTACCCATTAGGTGGGCACTTACTGAACTCTTTCTCCCTCTACTTAAATTTAATTGTGTTTTTCTTCATGTGTAGGCCTGTCATTGTTCATCTACTAGTTTCAAATTAGTATTGCGTGCATGGGAAACTTGTTTTTCCATTCTTGAGATACTTTACTAAGGAGAATGTTCTTCAACTCCATCCAGGTTAATACAAAAGATATTAAGTCTTCATCTTTTTAGGGCTGAATAGTATTCCATGGTATACATATGCTACATTTTATTAATTCATTCATCATTTGATGGACACTTGAGTTTTTTTTCATCTTTGCAATTGTGAACTGAGCTGTTATCAATATTCTAGTACAAAATGTCCTTATTGATAAAATGACTTTTTTCTTCTGAGTAGATGCCTAGTAATGGGAATTCAGGATCAAATGGAAAATCTACTTTTAGCTCTTTGAGGATTCTCCATATTTCTTTTCACAAAGGTTGTATTAGTTTGAAGTCTCACCAGGGTTTTTTTTTGTAATTTAGCCAGATAGTACATTTGTTGAACCTTCTTCTTTTCTTATGTTCTAAGTTCTCTTGTAATAGAATTTCAATTCATTTAAGAACTTTTAAAAATAATTTATTGAAATCAATTGAGATTAAGTTTTATGATTATGTAATTTGACTGGGAATATTTTTATTTCTCTCCCATTGCTAAGGGATAGCTAAACTAAACTACTCTGAGGTGACAGTTATTTTCTTTTAGCACTTTAAAAATTCAATTATTTCTTCTGGCTTCCTTGAATTTTAATAATAATCTATAGCCATTTACTTCATAATTCTTTTACAAGTAATGTGTTATTTTATTTCATTGCTTTTAAGGTTTTTTCTTTGTTTTTAGTTATGAGTAGTTTGATTATTATGTATCTGGATATAGATAGCTTGTTGAATTTGTTCTGCTATGAATTTTCTCTTTCTTGAGTCTATGAGTAGATATCTTTTAGAAACTAGTGAAGTTATTAGCAGTTGTAATGTTTAAATGTTTTCTGTTTTTTCTCTCATCTCTTCTTCTGGAGAATTGATAAAATAAAGATTAGACTTTCTACCATTAAACAGGTCCTGGAATGCTGCTCATTTTCAAATGTGTTTCCTCTACTATTCAGATTGGACAGACTTATTAATCTGTTTTCAATTTTACTGAAATTTTGCTTTGTCATTTCCATTTTACTCCTGAAACCATCTAGTAAGCTTTTATTTGAGTTTATGTACTAATATTTCCATTTTGCTCTTTGTCTTTTATTTTGTTGCTGATATTTTCTATTTTAAACTATTGTAAGTGTTTATGATTGATCATTTGATATTTTTATAGCTGTTGCTTTGAATATTTTGTAAGATAATTCTAACTTTTGTGTAATTTCATTTTTGAAGCCCCTTAATATTCTTTATGGTTGAAAATTGAGATTTTCATAATTTTTCTCATTCCAGATAAAAGAGGATTGTATACTGCCTTTCTGAACATTCTGATATAAACATGTCAATCTTCTATAGGTCCTATAGAAAATGTCAGTAATTATTTTTGTTTATTTTGATGGACAATGAATTGTGGATTTGGGTTTTTTCCTCTTTTTTTGGACAGGCAATCAAGCTGTAACTTCTATCCTGCCTCTGTGTACTGTGGTTCCAACGTCAGCTCAGTTTTCAAGAGCATTCAGTGCTATTCATAGTTCTCCATACACACACAACATGGTGCCTCACACATACCCATTGCATGGTGCCTTGTGCATTAGCTCAGTATCAAAGTCTTTCATATAATAATTAGTCTCAACTCCAAGAATGCATAAATTGGAGGTGATCCTAGGAGTTTATTACTTTACTGGATTATTTTCCTCAGTATTTACTTTCTGTAGTCATTCTGAAAATTTCTGGTTTCCTGAATTCATGTTTTAGTTCTCTCACAGGAAGGCACTCACTTCTTGCTAGAAACCACTCAGAGGCAGAGGATGGACAGAGAGTCTTAAACAAAAACACAAAAACCATTAAGACTTTTCCCTGAACTCCTGGAATTTCAGCATCTTCACATGGAAAAGGAGGGCCCGTGCCTTCTGAGCTTGGTGTTCTGTAGGACCCCAGTAGCAGCAAGTAAATATTAGCAAAACAATGCCTAGATTTAAATCAGGTTTAATCCTCAGACTAAAAATTATTATTTAGATACAGAAAACTGAGTAATATAATTCTCTTAACATAGCAAAGGGAAAAACATTTAATTCTTTTAAAGGTACACAAAAGCATTAATCATTAACAGTGAACTCTTATAAAAATAAGAATAGAAAAGGACTTTAGTCTGATAATATCAAACTATGAGCAAATGTTATATTTTTATGGAATATACATGAACTTTTTTCCTTTATATTAAAAAACAAAAATATGCTTGCCAGATTGTATTTTCTACCACCAATTGATTTATCACTGGTTTACATAATGAAACACTGTGTGTACATAAAAAACTTTTTTTAAATCCACCTCAAAAGGTTCTCTATCCTGTCTTCAGGTTCTAAAGAAATTGTCTAATTTCCACACATATTTCTCTTTGTTTGATCTGAAAAATAACTTCTTATAACACTGCCCATGCTGTTTCTATAACTGCACAGATCTCTCTATTATTTAATGAGGCATTTCTCTTCATCAATCTGAGGAGCTCTGAAATGCTTTCATGCTGTGTACAAAGATGAGATTTTATGGAATATGCTTGAATTTAAATTTTCTCTGTTTTTATCCATATTTAAATCAATAGATTTGGGAAGTTGGTGATTTACTTGGTGTTTACCTTATTTCTTGCTCACAAGGATTTAGGTGAGTTACTGAGAAATGTACACATATTATCTTCATCAAGTTTGAAAACTTATACTACTTACACAGATTCCCATTCTTTTTCTTTACCCCTCAAAAGTAAACAAATCCACTGTTTTGAATCTGATGCCTCCACAAATTTGTGGTTTAATTTCAAATATTTTCCAAATGGATTTTGTCTCCATGATGGGAAACAAATTATCAGAAAATATGGAACAGTATAGCTATAGATCCCATCAAACCATGAAAAAGAAAAAGACACCAAGTCTGGCAGATAAAGATTCAGACTGTGCACAAAGCAACTAAATCAACTGTGTTGTAATGACCAGCCTTCTGGGCTAACTTCCCATTAATGTTCATCCATCCACAAGGGAAACAGTGCTAATGCGGGAACTAATGTCACCTTTGTTTCATCTTCAATTTTACTTGTTGTTGAAGTTTTATTTCACCATATCATTTATTTATCTAGTTCCATATAATCATGTGATAATGGAGAGAGAGCACATGCACCATCATTTCGAGGGTTAGCCCTCGTATATCTGATTCAAATGCATTCCTGAGGGATTGTTGTTATGAGCTGGGTAAGGGTGCAGTTGGGGACTGATTCCTGTAGATCATCAGACATTTTCTTATTTTCCAGTAGTGGGTATAAGTAAGCTAAAATTAGACAACTTATGCATAATTCAGGCCTAATTCATTATAAGGGTGAAACTATCAAAACATAAAGGCAGATTATATTTTCAGTGTATAAAAATAGTAAGTGGATAATAGACAGTGGATTTTTAAAATTGTATCCATTGTGTTAAATTTCTACACTGTGCCTTAAACTGAGGCAATGAGATTACAACCTTAATAGCTAAGCCAAGAAGGCTAGTTGTGGTCAAATGATTCACTCATCATCATTAGACATTAGAGTACATACACAGGGAATTTGGTCATTGTGTTCCCAGCTGGCAGCTTTCACTAACATCTGGGTTATTAACATTAGAATCAGCAATCTAGAGAATTGTTCCTTCTAACATATCCAGTAAATCCCGAGCCCAAATTAGTCCCCTTCTAAGCCCACCTGCAGTAAAATCCAGCAGTCAAGCAGATTACCCTTTACACAGAGTTGCTTGAATTATATGTGAGTATATTAGAATTAAATATTCTAGAAGAATCCTAGCCTGGCTTTCTATAATTTCAGCATGTTTTTGGAAAGTGAAAGTCAAGATGCCCAACATTCTTCACTTGTCAGTAAGAAACATCAATGAAGATACAGAGATTCTGACTATTACTTAACCAAAGCTATGGATTTGAAAAAAATAGGCATTTTTCTCCTGTTTGGGACAATCACTTATCCTATCATAAATATTTAGACAAATAGATATTATCTATTAGATATTTAGACATACAGATTTTAGATATTATCACAAATATCATAAATATTTAGGCAGGTTTTTTTCCTTTCTTTTTTGTGGGGGGGGATAGTCTTTGGCCAGGGCCAGATTTGAACCCACCACCTCCAATATATGGGGCCGGCAACCTACTCCTTTGAGCCACAGGCACCACCCATTTAGACAGTTTTGAAACAGTTTGCTTCCATGAAATAACTCATAGCCTGTTTAAATGGCAATTCTGTTACTGTTTGAGCTTATTTGTCGTGAAGATACTTTCTGCCCTATTCTGTATTCAGTTTAAGGAAATTTTACAATGCAGTGGAAGAGATCTAAAGTTTCTGATGTTGATATAATTCTGACAGTTATTTGACTGTGTTTATAAACAATTAAAATCATTTAATGACAGAACATTTGAAAATTATATTCTTAAATGATTTCTCAAGTTTTAGTTGATTCTCCCAGTTGAAAGGTAAACTCCCTGAGGAAAGAAACTACATTGTAACATATTCATCTGCACATAATTTGAGACACTTGGTTGTCTTATCATAAACCACTATAGGTTCTCTTCCTAAAGCCTGTGACAGAGATCGCTTTGTTATCATTTCCTTGATTGTGCTTACCTAAGGCAGAAGCTTGGGTGGTTCCTCAGAACAATGGTGATGGTTCAAATGGACACTTGACCGCACCCAGCTCCTCTACATTTCTATTATTCACATATCTCGTGTCTTAATCAAAATGTTCCCACATGTTCACTACTCCCACATCATGGAGTCATTAACGGCTTCATTTGTTTTTTATTTTTTATTTTTTATTAAATCATGGTTGTGTACATAAATGTAATCATGGGGTGCAATGTGCTGGGTTTATATCCAATTTGAAATAGTTTCATTGAACTGGTTGATATAGCATTCATGGCATTTTCTTAGTTATTGTGTGCAGACATTTATATTCTACATTTAGTACGTTTCACCTGTACCCTTCTTAGATGCCCCGTAAGTGTAGACCTACCAATTACTCTCCTTCCATTTGAAGGCCACATCTTATTGTTGTTGTTGTTTTTTCTTTCAATACAACATCTGGCCTGAGTTGCCACTTTTCTGTTTTGGTATAGTTTATATTATTTTTCTCTTTATGTGAAGTTGTTTGATCCCTCCAACCTACTATACAATTCTTTAGAGAACTAGCCTAATAGTAAGAATTATTCAGAGGGAAAAAAAGTAACTATTAATTGATTTAGCATTTCATCCTATATTTGATCTGGGTCCCCTCCCATCAACTCACCCTGATATATTTTTTAGGATCTCAGCTCAGGCCACAATTTAGGTATTTTCCTGGCATATGTGCTTGACTTCATAGCTGTATGTCTTTCAATAAGTGTTGATTCAAAAATCAGATGAGAAATTTTCGGTTGTTGTGTTTATTAAAAACAGACGCTATGACACAAACTACAGGATCAATAGCCCTGTAGTAAGAGCACTGGAATCTGCATTTTAACAACTTCCTTCCCTCCAATCTTCCACTGCGCAATTGGCCAGCTTCTGAAAAGCAGGCATCTGCAATTCCCTGAGACATGACTTTGTCTGGAGGAGAGTATAGCCCCAGTTATTTAAAACTCTAGTCAGCTAATGGGGCACAAATATTTGACTGTTTATGAAACAAGATTTCTTTTTAACCTGTGTTTCAAAGAGTATATTATAACCTCACTATTTTTGACAGAATATCTTAAGGCTTTAGGCTGTTAATAAGTGTCAAGAGAAAAAAGAGTAAAAGTTTCTAAAATCAAATAAATATTGGTAAATGCTTCTACAAATGCATCTATGAGACATGTAAAATATTATATCCTTCAGAATACAAAGTTTGAGAGAAAATATCCAATGAAAAAGGCTGTTTTTAAAAATTGGTTTTATATAAATCCTTTTCTGATATAACACCAAATCTTCAACTTTTAATGCACAAAAAGACCTTATCAATACATAGGAAACTACACATCAGTCAAAAATGAAGCAACTTTTAAGGAACCTTTAAAAGAAAAAAAGCAAATAGCTCAACAGTAATTAAAAAATAAAAATCAGAGTGGCCAAGATAACAGACTAGAAGCAATCTGCACTCACTGTTCTCAAGGAGAGGACAAAAGATTATAGATAAAAGTTCACCCATGGATGATGCATCTTGGAGAGCGCATTGTGAACCATCAGAAACACAACTAGAGACATGTAAAGTGGGGAAGAGAGAAGCAGGGTGACTGACTCAGTAAGAATAGAAGGTACCTGGGGGAAATGTTCACAAGCAGGGAAGGGCCAGGGAAGAGATTCCCCAGGTCCTGCACTCCCCCAACAGACATTGTAGCCCAAGCTGTGGGGGGCTCCGCCACTATAGCATCCCTTTGAACTGATTGGAGCTGCTGAGAGACTGTGTAGCACCCTACCACCAGAGAACAGGTACAGCAATGACCATTCAGCCTCTGATCCCAGTTTCTGCAGCAGACTCCATTCTACAATCTTAGCCCCAGATTGTCTGGTCAACAGAGGGTTCAGCTTGACTCCAGCCACCTTTCCATTACCCCAGCCAGTCCAGGGAGGGAGTGAGGTGGTCAGATGCTCGCAGGGACTATGACAGGGTGCCATGTACTGCCCCAAACCCCACGGGACACCTCTCAGGATATGAGCAGAGCAGGCACCCACCAGTCCCCAGCATCTACCATCATTATCTCAAAATCTCAATAGTCTATGGCTGCCACCACAGTGGCACTGCAGTAGCTGCCAAAGTTGGACCTGGGCAGAGAGAGAGCCTTAGCCACCACAACTCCCCAGCTGAGTGCCAAACATCTCCTAGCCCCAATATCCCTGGGTAGCCCATCCACTGCAGTCTAAAAAGCCACCCTAGTGGTGGCTGTGATCCCCAGCCACACTAACCAAGACCTCCTAACCTGTGCAGAAACCCACCAAGCTCCCTTATCCTGCACAGGCACATGCCAAGGTTCCACCACCCATGCAGACATTGACAAGTTCCTACAACCCACCAAGGAACTAGCCAAGGTCTTAGAAAGTACCAGGAACATGCCTGCCCGAGGTCCTGTGAATAGCCAAGGCACCTGCCAAGGTACTATGTGCTGCTCAGGCAACCATCTACATCCCATGAACAGCCTGGGCTCTAGTCAACTTTTCTGACTTTCCCAGGAGCCTGTCAAGATCCTATGACCCAGCAAGGTGCTGTGCAAAGTCCTGAGATCCCCCACTTGTTGCAGCCCTATGTGTCGTGCACCTCAGTGGCCTTGTGTGCCATAAGCCCAGAAACAGAGCACACAATACTTGTTAGTGACATAACACAGCCACTGTGGGACAACCCCTGGCTCCTTGCCATAGCCATAAACTAACTTACCTGAAACCACATTGCCCCTGCATGCTGATGCCCCTGGAACGAGCAGACCAAATGTTCACATCCCTGACATCTGGGGCCACTGCCTAAGTAGCCACAACCAGCCACCACCACTGATACCATCACAGGGAGGCCCAATCAAAGCAAACTCCCACATTACTAACCTCTGTACAGAAGTATTCACTCATCCCCCATCCTGAGCTTCCAACATGGGCCTGGGGACCAACCAAATACTCTATGAGAGCATCTTTTAACGCTGGCTATGAATAGGACAACCACAGGAGAATAAGACAATGCAGGAGAGTAGATACATTATAGGCTTTCAGTGTACCCATCCCTCTCTTGCCAAATCAATCCTCTAGAGTAGGACACAAAAGTGCTACCTAGGGACCTCTCCCAAGAGAGTTCCCAGCAAAGGACAACAAGTGACTGCAAATCTTCAACTATGAATGTAGAGAAGAGGTTCCAGGTGAGAAAAACTAACAAAAGAATTATGGCAATATGAAAAAACAAACTAGTTCAAAATCCCTAAAACATCATGGTAGATCCACAGTAGTGGATCCCAACCTAAGGAAAATACTACAATGTCAGAAATGGAATTCAGAATATGGATGGCAAGTAATATTAATGGGATTGAAGAGAAGGTCAAAATCCACACAAAGAAGGCAAAAAACAATTTAAGAACATGAATAATGAAAAAGTCACTAAAGATATAGATAACATAAGACAGAATATAAAATAACTTTGGAGAAATTTAAGATTCATTAAGGGAATTAGAAAGTATAGTAAATAGCATCAAGAATAAGCTAGACTGAGCAGAAGAAAGAGTCTCAGTACTTGAGAGCAAGGCTTTTGAACTAACCCAATGCGTCAAACATGTAGAAAAAATAATAAATAAGAATGAATAATCACACAGAGAAATATAAAACTATATGGAGAAAGCCAGTATGTGAATTATAGGTTTCTCTGAGGGGAAAAAAAGGAAAATCTATTGAAGGAATTATTGAGGAGAACGTTCCCTGGTATTACCACACATAGTCATCAACCAGGCCAAAGTCAAAATGAAGGAGAAAATTCGATATGCCACAAGAAAAAAGTAGCCACTAATCTACAAAGAAAAATCCATCAGGCTAACAGCACACTTCTCAGTGGAGATCTTATAAGCCAGAAGGATTGGGGCCCCATTTAGTCTTTTGAACAGAACAACTATCAGCCAAGAACTTTTTATCCTGGAAAACTAAGTGTCATAAATGATAAAGCAAAAGATTTTTTCAGACAAACAAACTCTAAGGGAATTTGTTGCTACCAGACCCACCCTTCATGAAATGCTCAAAAGTACATTGTACTTACAACTGCGTAGTAGATACCTACCAATATAGAAACTCCTGAAAGTTAAAGTTTACAGCTCCTGTAAAACAACTACACAGAATGTAAACAAAACAAGATTTCATCCAACATGATGAACAGAATAGCATCACACTTGCCAATATTAACACTGAACAGGAACTATCTTAGAAGACACAGACTGGTTGAAAGGATCAGAAAACACAACTGAATTAATTGTTGAATCCATGTATCCAAGAAACACATCTGACTATCTAATTCACAAAGATTGACTCGATGTAAATGGATGGAAAAATAGATGTCACACATATGGAAGTCAAAAGCAAGCAGGTATAGCCTTTCTGATACCACATAAATAGAATAAATCACCATTAATAAAAAAGACAAAATTAGTCATTATATAATGGTAAAGGTAGCAATTTTACAAGAAGATAAAACGATTATAAATACATCTGCACCTAAATTTCATAAAGCCAATTCTACTGGATCTAAGAAAATAAATAAAAAGTAGCAACTTGACAAGGACTCTAATACCCCACTGATAGAACTGGACACATCATTGACTCAGAAGATGAATAAAGAAACAGTGGATTTAAACCTGACTTCACCAAATGGGCCAAACAGACACAGAAAATAAACTGCTGATAATATATTCTCCTTGTTGGCAAATGGGACATTTTCCAAGTTTGATTTTATCTTAGGCCACCAAACAAGTCTCAGCAAATACAAAATTAAAAATTTAAATATTGTGTCTTTTCAGACCACAGTGAAATGAAACTAGAAATCGATTTTAAGAGGAACCTAACATATACATCTATACAAAGTCATGAAAATTAATCAACTTGCTGCTGAATGATCCATGGGTTAAAGACAAAAGTAAGATGGAAACCAACAGATTCCTTAAATCAAATGACACAGGGGATATAGATTTCAAAACCTATGAGATATAGTAAAGCAATCCTAAGGGGAATGTTCATAGCCTTAACTGCCTACATCCAAAAGACAGAAAGATCACAAACTGACGACGTAATGCTGTTCTAGAATTTGGTCTTTGATCTGATTCCTGAACAGATCTCTTAAATCCCTTGGAATTTCCTGGGTGATAAGAAGATGTATTGTTCTAATAAGGAGACTCCTGTTGGATGCCTACCCTGGTCTGATTAAGACCAATAAGGGTTGTTAAGTCTTGAACCCTTACTTCCAACACCCATCCTTGGGGAAGGGAAGAATATTGAGTTAATAATTAATCATGCCTATACGATGAAACCTTCATAAAAACCCTACAGTACAGGGATCAGAAAGCGTCTGTGTTGTCAGATACATCCATGTGCCGGGAAAGTGACACACCCTAACTCCCCAAGGACAGAAGCTCCTGACAGACCCTTCCAGATCTGGTCCTATAGATCTCTTCTCCTGGCTTTTCATCTGTACCTTCTGTAATAAACATCCTTCACAATAGACTAGTAAATATAAAAAGAAAGGCAGGAGGGAAGGGGCAGGGAGGGAAAGGAAGAGAAGGGAAGGGAATGGAACAGAGTGGATAGGAAGGAATTAGACAATCTTAGTTCTTTGCTATAAGCAAAGGTTTAAAAAATAACCCCAAAATTTATTGGGAAACTGGTAAGCTAGTAGTAGAGTCTAAAATTGGTTTACCTTTCCAACAGGCTAGTTTGCCATAGCTGTTTTTAAAATATACATACTATTTTACTCATTAATACTTTTTAAAAAGTATTCATCTTATGAAAATAGTAAAAAATATACTAAATGTTTTCAAGGTTGTTCATTGCGATTGAATAAATGAAAAGTATCTAAGTATCCCACAAAATAAAATTAGCTAAATAAATTAGAACTATTTGTATCATGAAATTCTACTTCTTCATTAGAAAATCACATCAAGTGAATCTTTCAATGGACGTCTGATCAAGAAAAATTATAAAGCAGAAATATAAAATATTAAACAGCAAACAGAGCATAATTGTGTGTATATCCCTATTATTGTGCTTTATAAAATGTATTTATAGGCAGATAGATAAATATATTGATATCTTTCCACATACATATGTACATATACACACATTATATGTGTGTACATAACATGTGCAGGTATATATGCATAGGTAGATATAGATAGTTTTTTTCACTGACAAAAATTATAATAACTTATATTTTGGCAATAATTATCTCTGAGTGGTGGGATCGTTTATCTCTTACCTTAGATGCATTTACTAAATTTTCTCTAATGGTAATAATTATTGAGATCAAAATACAGTCATTTAAACTTCATCTTGTGAGTGTTTTGTGGTTCTTTCAAGCAGAGTTAACGATCTTTCTTCCAAGTTCCAAAGGCACATTGTTCACTCACCATATTCGTATAAATATAGGTTTCCTTGATTAATTCTGTCACCAGATTCTCAACCTCAGAAGAGCAGTGCTGTGATCAGATTACCTTTCTGTTCTCTAGGGTTAGCACAGTGCTTGACTCAGAATAGCACTAATAATAGTTTGGGAATGAATGTATGAATAAATCATTAAGCAATTTTGACCAAAAAACATAAAAAAGAGAAATAAAATTGTTCTGATATGTTCTAATTATCAAAAATGACTTCAAGCTCAATGCCACAGGTATTTAATGCATTTCTACCTTTTAAATTAAAATAGCTCATCCAGAACCATGCACACTGTGAGCCCTCAATTAGTATTGATTGAGATAATTCTAGGAGAGGCATGAGTTAGGCTAGTAAATGACACAGAGGATCTCAATTCAAATCGTGTTCCCAAATAATAACCAAACTCTCAAGTGACACTGTTACACAGCAATTTTATTTAGAGAAGATATTAAATTGGGGCTAGGCTTTTAAGTTATTTTTTAAATACAATGTAAATTAAGAAAATATGCTTTAACTTGAAACATGATTGCATTGCATTCCAGCATCATAACACAAAACCACAGAACATTTATATGTACTTAAATAACAATAATAATCATTATTATAATAATATGCCATATTAGATTACCTAATCAAACTATTTATACATATTAGAAGCTGAAAATAGAATGTAAAAATTTCTTTCCTATTTTTATGAAGGCTAATACTGGCAAATATAATAATAATTACAGCAAATATTTACTGTCTTCATCAATTTGTTTGTCTAGGACCATGCTAGCTAATTTACATATTCTTATAATCATCTAAATAACTGTATATGTGGTTATTATAATTCTATACATTTCACAGGTGAGGAAACCATTATACAAAAAGTATAATTTCTCTAAGGTCATACAATAGCATTTTATAGGACCCAGGCTGGCTGCTATTAGAAAGTCTGCTTTTAAATACAATGCTAAAGTGATGAGATTATCATCATCAGAAGAAATCTCCACTTAATCGAAAATATTCAATCTTGTAAGTTACACATCAACTATAAAATGCTTTTATTTACTTAAAAATTAATTCTCTATGTTTCAAAAATTATTTATTTGATTTGAATTGTCTTCTAGAAGATAATGTAAAATAGTTAAATGAGAGGTGGTTTTTATTACTTTTGAAAAAGCAATACATATAATGTAAAAAATATTATATTGAAACATTTATTTCAAAAACACAACATGCATAATGGTTTAAGGGTATACATATGCTTTTTCTGGATATCAAGATAAGGAATACCCTAAATAAACTTTAAAAGTATCTGGTAACTTCTATAATTTTTAAAAATCTCCACACTATCATATTTAGAACACTTTGGTCCACTATGGTCTCTGAAAGGTTAGACAGTGACTATCACAGGATGTTAATTTTTAAATGAGATAAAATTCATCCTGGCAAATGAGTCTAACATACAAAGCCAAGATCCAAGGCATTCACTATTATTACTTTTCTTAAATAAAGCAAAACTAGATGCAGCCAAAAATCTTTCGCATCTTAAAGGAATGGTAAATAAAAATTCCAGGAAGTAGACATAAAATTGTATTCATCCAGCTCCAAGGAAGAACGTTAACACTCAGCACCAAAGAATGTTTAAATAATTCCAGCTGCTCTCTCAGGTTCTGACAAATGCACAGTAGTCCTTGTCTAAAATCTTGAAGAGAAAGCTATGTGTATTTTCATAATGCTTTTAAACGCTCCTGGATATAATGGACTTGTAGGTTGACAATTTTCTGACTTATTTGAGTGACTGCTAGGCTCTCAAGTCAGATGAGAAGGGGATGATCCTTAAAATTTATTTTTGAAAGGACTGTAAGGCAAGGCAAAATTTAACTTCACAACCGGTAATTTGGGGAAAATTTCCAGAAATCTGAGAACAGCTTCCTTTCTCAAATGAAAACATTTCAGATATTTTGAGGAAATTATCTTTTGCATCCTAAGTGTTTTATTTTTACATTTAGATACATGCACTAGGGCCTTATTGAAATAGTTAAATGTGAGAAAAGAACTAAAAATCCCTAACTGGGGGAAGTGTGGAAATAAGTGCCATACATATATATGTATCTATATATAAAATTTATGCAGTCTATATAAATCTATCTAAAATAATTAATAACAAGGAAAATGCTTATCAAATTATCCTTTTAAATAAAATATCATGTAATTTCTTAGATGTTTTGAATTTCATTCTCACTACTAGCAGTTTGCCTTGCTGTTATGGTCAATGAACAATGCATATAATTACCTGGAAGATGAAGAAGATAATGAAGAGGGACTGAGATGTGAATTTTGGGCATTTACTCAGTTCATTCAAAAACTTCCTCAGTAGTGCACACAATCCTTCAAGTAGGCACTCTGTAAATGCACATTTCAGATAAATTATTAATTTTCATTAGTAATGGATTTTCAAGTTTGCTAACAAATTTATGAGTCTGAAAAATTTATATTATCAATGCTTTTCCTATTAAATACACGAAAAATATCCCTCAATGCCTTCTCTAATTCTATGGTATTTTTTCTTTAATTTAATTATTTTTATTTTTTATTACACTATTTCTAATGGAGGAAAAAAAGCAATGTGTATTAATAGGGATCAATGCCAACCAGGAAGAGGACAACTAGCCACCAAACAAATCAGCACTATCAAAAGTTTTACCTTCAGCCTAGCAAGCACGACAGTGGATTTTTTGACATTGTTTTAGAACAGAGGTGGACCCAGGTTCACAATGTTCCTGAGAAACTAGTGCTCAAACCAGCGTTAACAGATGTATTATAAGTCAAAGAAAGGTTCCAGATGGATTGGGCATTTGTGTTATTCTGAGTAGTGGATTCTGTCTCTCTGGAACAAGTTAAGTAGTAATCTTATTTATTATAAGATCGCTTGGTGAGCCTACAATGACCATCAGAACAAAAAGAGTAAAAGAGTAATTATTCAATAAATAATGACTCTGGTTCAAGAGACTCCTTGAGCCTGGTGCCTTCACCAGCCTGGCCCCTCCATGTCACTAAGACAAATGCAGCTGAGGGAACAACCTCAAGACACAAGGCTTTGACTTAAACATCACCCATGGCCATTGCTTCAAAAGACAGGCATAACTACAATGTTTTTATTTTATTTATTTTTTATTTATTTAAATTAAATCATAGCTGTGTACATTAATGCAATCATGGGGTACAAAGTGCAGGTTTCATATACAATATGAAATATTTTCATCAAACCGGTTAACATAGCATTCATGGCATTACAATGGTTTATCTGCCCTCTTCTTTTCCCATTAGTTTTTCTTTATTAGTAAACCATCTCTTGAAATACATTTATATCATCAATCCCTTTTTATATATTTCTATTTGAAGTCATTAAGTATTAATTTAAAAAAATTTTAAGTACTGATTTTTTAACTCAGTTCTTCGGACAACAACATCTGGGTCTGCCTGTAAGGTATACTAACACATACGGAGTATCTTTATTCAAAATATTTAGAACCAAAATATTTCATGTTTCTGTTTTGTTTTTCAGATTTTGAAATATTTGCATGTACCTAATAAGACATTCACAAGATGAAACTAGAATCTAACCAAGAAATTCATTTAGTTTATATATAGCCAGACTATACTTTCACACAACATTTTAAATAGTTTTGTTCATAAAACAAGGTTTGTGTATGTTGAACCATCAGAAAGCAAAGATGTTAGGCTTGGGATTTTCTACTTAAGGCATCATCACTCAAAATGCTTCTGATTTTTGGATGGATTTTGAATTTTTGGATTAGGGATGCATTTCATACTCTGTGAATTTTTCAGGGATAACATATTAATTATATTTATAATCATAAAATAATTATGTTTAGTAAGAAAATGTTTATAAAGAAAGTAAGACCTGGTTAAAGGATGAAATTAATAACAGTTTCTGAAGTTGAGTAAGCTACTGCCTGTAAGTTCTTCCTAATTCAGAAATCAAGGTTATCTTCTCTAGGTATACAGATCATGTTTCGTTCCATATTGCCCAAGTTTTAATTTCATTTTTTCTATGGGTCGTGCTTTTTCACTCATTTGTACTAAGAAGATCATTTAGTCTTTCACTCTACACATTTTTTTTAAATATTTAAATTAATCCTTCACAGCACTCAATTCTGTTTGGTTTTTCTAATTCCCCTTTGTAAGATGGTTGTGAATGTAACAGGCAGGATTTTTTTTAGTTCAGGACTGAGCCACAATTGGGCACTGATGTAACTGCATTATGCTCAAAATGAATGTCCTGTGGTATTTGAGCCTTGTTTATCCTAAATCCTGATTCTCAATTCTGGCCTGCTAATGGAGCCTCTTTTGCTTACTACTAGAGCTTGTTGTCAGCTAGAATTTAAAACAGAGATTACAGTTCAGAGAAAGGGAACGCTGTGTAACACTTATATTGCAATCGTACTGTAGAGGTCCCTAATTACCTTTTCATCTGGCTATTTCAAACTAACATGCTAACTGTGATTAACAAAGCCTTGGGGTTCCCCAGGAAGATCTGAATTTGGAATGTATGCCTTTCAATGCTATTGATGGGGCAGAATCAGGACTCAGTCTATTTCACTTCAGCCTAACACTTGCATCAAATACTGGGAATCTCTATAAATTGGCATGTCTACACATGATACACCATGGAAGAAATTAAATCATGAAATTCTTATCTGAACAGGACCAGAGAGACCTATGTCTTAAATACTTAGGACAAAACGCAAAAATACTAAAAAAAAAAACTATATCACATTGAATTTGACACTTCACTCAACAAAAAACTGACTTCCTACTGTGTCCACTACCACTTTGAGAAAATGAGTGATGGTATCAAGAATCGACAAAAACCCATGCACTTTTTCCTATCTAACTCAATTATCAAATGATCCGTTACAAGATTGCCTTTTTATTCTCTTGCAGCAGGTGTTTCAGACTCAAATAATGAGCCTTATGGTGTAGCCATTGCATCTTTAATTTCAACTAAACAATGGACTGCCACCCAGTTGGGCACAAGGGTAAATATGGCAATTGAGTAGTGACTGAGACAGAACAAAGGACATTGGTGACCCATCCGTAACTTAATCCTGGCTTCTTACAACCAATAAACTATTGTAGCAATTTTAAAAGAACAGCCTATGAAGAGTGGACTCCTGATGGTGTTTAAATGGCAATTCAGATAGTAAACAGTAAAAGAAAGATTTTGACTATTTGTGTACACTGACAAAAAAATCTCAGTGGAAAGGGAAACCTTCAGTCATCAATGATTTTTGGTCTTCTGTGGAGAGAGTATCTGGATAAAATTTTTTTCACTATTCATCTGAGAGATCTCAGTGTTGAGATTTTGTAAGATACGAGAGGTTACCTATTATCTTATTAGGCTGGGATTATGTAAATATTATCAAATATTTAGAAAACCTAAAATGATTCACATG
Organism: Perodicticus potto; assembly: GCA_963574655.1. Classification (NCBI taxonomy): domain Eukaryota; kingdom Metazoa; phylum Chordata; class Mammalia; order Primates; family Lorisidae; genus Perodicticus; species Perodicticus potto. The sequence continues at coordinate 37,803 of CAUYRH010048603.1, read as the reverse complement.
ACTTAAAAATTCATGCAATAAAATGGCAAGAAGACTTATCTGGCTTATTATAACTTATCTTTGAATATTATATCACATCACAATGAGGAAGAGGAGGAGTTTTCTAACAGGCAGAACACAAAATGGCCAAATATACTGAGACAAAATGAAAAAAATGACCTACAACCAAACATTTTACAGAAAACAGGATGGCAGCTGAAGGGTGAAATAAGAATTTAAGACAAGAAAGGAAAGATATGTAGGAAATAATTATCTTTCTGGTATTTCTTCAAAGCAGTATGATTTGTTTTTATAGTTAAACCTTCAAAAAGATTTTATGGAGTTCTTTTTTTTCATTTTTTTTCCATAGCAGAATATAGTAGCTTAAAAGCCAGCAAACAGCTTCTTCATTCTGAGAATGTTGGAAATTCTTGGGACAGATTTTGTCCCTAAGAAAGTAGATTACCATGCATGAAATCACGAAGATAATGCAATAAATTGAAGATTCAAGTAGTAAAAACATCAAATGTTTTTTGAGACTGGTTCATTCTCAATTCAGAGAAGAAACTGGGTTAAATTTGAGAAAAGGATATCTCTTTGTTAAATATTCTGAAGTGATTTTAGAGTTTCTGTTAATACAAGCATATTCTTATACTTCAGAAAATCTAAGTATTAGGTTGTATAAACATGAACTTCTAACCTTACTAATTTTGCTTGGTTGCTTTTTTTCCCTCCATAATGTGTCAAATAAAATTACTTGACTTACAGTTATAAAATACTGTATTGCATGGGCATTGTAGCACATAAATATTGTGGCTTTTATTTTGTTGTTGTTGTTATAATTTTCTTATCAGAAAGACAATTATTTGATGCCTAAATTTCAGATAAAAGCCAATATTACTCAAGAGTTTCTTATTTCAATATTGAGAATATAGTTTATTTTATATATTTTTCTACAACAAATTAATAGTAGTGTGTATATTAAACTTCAATCTCTCCAGAAAAATCCATAAAAATCTTTATGGTAGAAACTTAAAAAATTATTTTTCTTACAATGGAGCCACAAAATCATAAAGGGCATATAATTTAGGCTAAATAGTAGCAACTTTTATTCCTTTAGTAAAAGTAATTTTTTACCAATGTTTTTATATAATCTTTGGCTACATCCCCAGGAAATAAACCAATAAATTGTATGCCATATTATATGAAATTGAGAAATTAGTAAGAAGTGTATGAGAGTAACAATTTCTACCTAAACAATTGCTTAAAAATATCATATCTTTTTCCTATTGTTTTTTAACATTTATTTTATGGTGCATAGTTAATAAGGTACACAGTATGTTTTGATATACATATACATTGCTAGAGCCAAGCCAAAAACATATCCATAATCTCACATGATTACTTCACAAGGATTTCTGAATAGTTCTTAAAAATTAACTGGACAAAGAAAGAGCTATATGACTTCTGGCAGTGGGAGCATGAACAAAGGAATATGGTTGTTTTGGGAAAGGAGGAACAGTTGGGGGTTCATTCCCTGAATATTCCCCAGGTTATAGGGGCCTTGCCACCTCACACAGCCTGCTTGCCACAGTATGATGCCACAAGCTTTGTTCTTTTTTTTTATCATGATGGCTTTGACAATTCAGGGTCCTTCATTGCTCCATTTTCAGGATTATTTTTTCCTATTATTGTGAAAAATGTCCAAGGAATTTTGATGGAGATAGAACTAAATCTGTACATCATTATGGGTAGGATGGACTTTTAACAATATAATTTTTCCAGTCCATTAACATAGGATATCTTCCTACTTGTGTTTTCTTCAATTTCTTTTGTCAATGTTTTATAGATTTCAGTGCATAGATTTTTAATTTCCTTGGTTGAATTTATTTCTAAATATTTTTGATATTATTTTTAAAGTGATTGTTTTATTGATTTACTTTTCAGATAGCTCATTATTGGTGCAAAGAAATGCAACTAGTCTTTGTATGTTGGGTTTTTATCTTGCAAAATTATTGACTTTACTTATTAGTTATAACATTGTTGTATGTATGCTTTCTATATATAAAGAACATGTGATCTCCAAAGAGGAATGGTTTTATTTCTTTTCCACTTCTGATGTCTTTTATTTTTATTTCTTGTCTGATTCCTATTGCTAGTACTTCCAGTACTATGTTGAATAGAAGTCAGATGTTCTGAAATTACATTAAGTAATTACATAGTTATTCTTAATACTTGTTGTAAACTTTAAACTAGAGGCATCCGTGATTAATATATTACCATTATAGTGATAGGGTATACTGAATTTGAGTATATATATTTTATTAGTGAGTTAAAATTTTACATGTTTTTATGTTACTAGTTAGTGGCTATTTTCTTTCTTTTCTTTTTTTTTATTTTTTGAGACAGAGCCTCAAGTTGTCACCCTGGATAGACTGCTGTGGCATCACAGCTCACAGCAACCTCCAATTCCTGGGCTCAAGTGAGTCTCTTGCCTCCACCTCCCAAGTAGCTGGGACTACAGGCACCTGCCACAACGCCCGGCCATTTTTTGGTTGCAGCTGTCATTGTTGTTTGGCGGGCCTGGGCTGGATTCGAACCCGCCAACTCAGGTGTACGTGGCTGGTGCCTTAGCCCGTTGAGCCACAGGCGCTGAGCCATTAGTGGCTATTTTCATCTTGAATATTTATTTCCCTTTAGCACTTCATGTAAGACAAGTCTAACAGTGATCACCACCCCTTCAGCTTTTATTGATCTAGGATGGTCTTTATCTCTCCTTTGCTTTTGAAGAAAAGTTTTCTGATTATAATATTCCTGGTTGGCATTTATATTTCTTTGAGTACTTTGAATGTATCATTTTTCTCTCACCTGGTCTGCATTATTTTTCTGAAAAAAACTTCTTATAGCCTTATTAAGTTCCTCCATATGTGATATGCTTTTATTAATTTCTGCTATCAAAATATGTTCTTTATAATTTTTGACAGGTTAATTATAACATACCTTGGAGAACTCTTCTTTCAGTTGAATCTAATTGGAGATCATTGAGTTTTATGAATCCATACATTCATATCTTTTCCCAAATTTGGGAAGTTTTTAGACATTGCTTCTTTAGATAGATTTTCTAGTCTACTCCCTTTTTCTCCCTCTATTTTTCTTCTGAAATGGCTATTATGCAAAAGTTACTTCTTTTAATACTATGTCATAAATCCTATAGTCTATCTTCATTTTTTGTTATTCATTTCTTTTCCTCTCAGACTGATGTTAAGTGATATGCCTTCAAGTTGTCTTATCCCCTATTATACTCAATATAGTCTCCTGATGGAGATATGCATTGATTTTGTTTACTTAGTCATGTTTAGTCATTTTATTCATCTGTTCTGAAATTACATTTTCTCTTCTTTGTTATTTTCTGTTGTTGACATTCTCCTTTTTTTCTCGTACTGTTTCTCTGATTTCATTAAATTGGATATGTTTATTCTCTGGTAGCTCACTGAACTTCATTAGAACAATTATATGTAATTCTCTGTAAGGCAATTCATAGATCTCTAATTATTTGGTGTCAGTTCTGGAATTTCACAGTATTTTGTTCACTTGTGCTTGTGCACATGAAGCTGTGGAGGCTAGGACTGGTGGCATGTGTGGTCCAGTTTACAAGAGTTAGTTGTAGGCTCAATGCAGTGGAGCCAGGACCCAGAGTGGTAACTCTAGGGCATTTGCAGGCATGTATATTGAGACTGTGCTGGGTCCTTGGGCAAGGGCTGTCACAGCAGCAGCAGTTTGGGTAGCTCTGGACTGGGAAGAAGATGTGTGGTGCCTCAAGCACCTGAAGACTACAAGAGCTATTGTTTTGAGTACCTGGTCCTGGGCACCTATGCTGACAGTAGCTGGAGTGGCTCTGTGAGAGCTGTTGGAGGGTCAGAGACTACAAAAGTGAACAACTGTGGGGTTTTAGTGGCAAACGCTTCAAAGTATCTACCACAACTTTGCTGGCTGTTGGCCTTCTCAGTAGTGAAAGCTGCCAGTGTCCTCTGCAGAGTAAATTTCTGGAGCCCACAACAGTGAGCACTGTAAGGTCCTCAGCAGGGAAAGCAGGAGAGTATACACAGTGACAATGAAGGTTGTTCAGGTCCTTAGCAGAAAAGTCTGATGGAGTCATACAGAGCAGGTCAGAGGAGAACATGACAGCTTCTCCACATGGATGATGTTAATAGCTCCATCCTCATTCCTTGTTGCCAGCCACCTCTAGACTTTACTGGCTATGCCCATCTCCCAAAAGATCCAGATAGAGTGAAACTAAATATGGTTTTCCAAGAAACACCCCCAAAAGTTGAGGAAGTCTAGTTTTTCATCTGGATCTTCCTCTCTGTGCAAGGAGGACTCATGAGGGATAGAGTGTCCTCTCCATGCTAGGCAGTGCCAGTCTGGGTAATGGGGTGATATAAGGAAAACGACATTATTCTTTTCCTTTCTGTGATTTTATGCTGGAGATTCTTTTCCACTGTATTTTTATGTCTTCTTAAATGAACTTGTAAGCTCTTCCACAGTTATTTTCATTCATAGGTAGATACTAAATTATTATTCTTTGTGGGTGGAAAGAAAAGTAATCTCATGTTGTACCGTCTTGCTGATGTTCACCTGCATTAATGCTTCTTTTTAGTATCAAACATTTTTGTTCTTCATATCTCAAGTCTGACATATTGATTCATAATGTTTTCTAAATGGATAAATTACCCCAAGTTATTTTTTGTTTTTTTCTTATGAGTAGAGCCTTTTCAGAATGACTGCCCATTGCTTAGGCTTTGGTGTATCTGCAAATATTGATGAGGGTAATTTTAATGATTTATTTTAATAGGACCCTGGTCAAATATCACTCACAAGAGGATATTAACATATTTAATCACACTAGTCAAATTCTATATATCTAGTTGGTATTGATTTCTCCTGAAAAGTTGAGGGGGAAGACAAAGAAAATTAGCAATAACTGAGCATCATAACACTAATAGACATTAATTCATAAAACTGAGTCAAAACATAGATATTACCATCTTCATTTTCTAGGTGAAGAAACTAAGGTTCAGAGAGCTTTAATTATTGGGTTATGGTCAGGCTTTAAGTTTAGCTTGTAAGAAAGCTGCACAGTTTGATAATGTTCTTTTGAGACTTCTGGGACTAAAATTTGTGTTCTTTCTTTTTAAACATACTACATGTAACATAATTTATAATCTAGAAGAATCTGATTATTCTCTTATATAGAAAAATTAAATTTATTAATATACATTGTATAATCTTGTAGTACTCTACATTTTCCAATTTTTAACAAAATAACCATGATGACAAAGTAGAGGAGAATCATAACAGCTAGTGTTTGTTGAGCTCTAATTTGTGTTTGGGCTTTGGAACTAGAATGCCTGGGTCTATTGCTGATTATGTTACTTACTAGAGAAGTGGCCATGGGGAAATTTGTAATTTTTTATCTGCCTCAATTTTTTTTATTTGTAATGTGGTATAATATTATGATGGAGCTCTAAGGTTATTGTGAGTGATAAAATGTTTATGTGAAGAATAAATGTGTACTCGAAAAATTCCAAATCATGGACTAAGGACTTAATAATGGTTAGTTATCTTTACAAGTTTTGTGCCAAATGCCTAACATAGGCGATCCCAGTACACATTGAGGACCAGAGCTATCTCTTGTGAATAGATACTACTGTGGCCTCCTTCAAGCTCCATGATTAGCTGCAAGGCAAGTATTGATCCCTGCACCTTCTTTCTGTTTTGTGACTATCATTATAATTGAATTTTGAAAGTTTAGTCTTGAAATACCTTAAAGGGACTCCTAAAATATGTCTTCAGGGCAATCCTTTGCCTTAACTTAAGCTGCTATCTTTGACTGAGTTGCTATAGCCTCTATATTCTTCAAAGGCTTTCACCCTAAGACCTCTTTTGCCTCATCTCTCCATATCCACCTTACTCCCAATAGTCAGTTACTCAGCAAGAACTAATGTGATGATAGGAAAAAGGTGGATGGGAGGTTTATAGAGAATAAGTACTCAGCACCTTAAGAATGATGCAGTTAGACCAGCAGCATGGAATGAAATTAACACCTTCTTTGGCCTCCTATCATGTCTCTGCATAATATAACTTTTAGAGAATTCTTTTCCAGGCTGCGAGAACAGTCAGGTGCCCCGTACAGATACTACATTTGTGCCTTTAATTATCCCAAGTAGAATTTTTCACATTTCTAAGTAACTAATTGTAAGCATGCTCTTTGTTTAATGTATATTTTCTCAGTAAATTCAAGAATTATAAGGTAGAGCAGATGAATCCTGCCTTTTGGAACACCACACTATCCTAATATCTAGCATGGCTGTATTATGCAGTACATAAGATTTTGTTGAATGATAATTAACTGATTCTTAGAATCTAAGTAAATATTTCCCTAATCTCATTTAGATTTAATAAATTTTAATTTGCATATCCCTGATGATAAGTGATGGGCACATAAATGCCTAGAGGGAAGTAAAAGTCATTGGCAAAAAAACAGTGAGGAGTGGGCAGAAGAGAAGGAGGGAAAACCCACTTACGGGTACAATGGACACTATTCTAGGGTCGGGCACATTAATAGCCCTGACTCAAGCCATGTATCAAAAACATTCAAACCACGTTAACATTTTGAAATGAAAACAAACAAATAAATAAACTTTAACCTTTGGTTTTCTGTAACAGTTGTGAAGTGTTCCCCATTTATCTTATAAGAGTATTCTACTTCCTTTCTGTGTTCTCAGTTCTCAATATTCTTTGATTTTCTTCTTTCCATGTCTTTTTGAGAGACATAGTATACATATTTCCAAACTTTCACCAAAACTGGCTATTTTGCACAATGTGCATGTATCACCTCTGCTTCTCCTGTCTTTTGTACAAACACCATTGAAGTCACCATTTCTGACGGAGGTCAGACAAGCGTTATGTCAAGCAACCTGGTCATAGCTTATTGCACCCTGAGCCTTTCAACTCCCACCTTGGATTTTATTGCTCACGAGTAGAATGTAAGACTCTGAAGAAATTAGTTTTCCAAAATGCTTCATGGCTTTGGATCTGTAGAGTAAATGCATCTTCCTTTCTTTCCCAGAGACATGGTCCTGAGACATATTTCATAAGGATTCTTAGAAAGTCGTACATTGCAGAGGAGCCAGTTTCCTGTAGTAACAGCCATCTCTGTCACTCATTTTTGATTTGGTCTCACTGTCCTCCAGCTTGGCCCCCATTGTCCCTAACCATCTAGTAATGGACTCACATGCATGACTTTACTTTGGGTCTACTTTCAGGGAAAGCCAAGCACACCAGTGGATTGATCAGTACAATTTGATAAAATGGTAGTTGAATACAACCAAAATCATAATAGCTGACAAAAATTGTAATAATAACCTTGTTCCTTATCATATAATTTTTATTAACAAAACCTTACTACTCTTAAATTTTTCTTTTTCATTGCATTAAAATGCATACTCTTACTGTGTCATCTATATGATTCATCAGACTTATAAAAATCGGTAATGCTGAGTTTTGACAGTTTACTTACTAAGTTAAACTCTAATACAGATCTTATTAGATATAATCAATATAAGTTTATTAAGAAAAGATCTACTGGAACATAAGGTTGTGTGTATGAAAATTGTACATTGGCTTTACTTATTTAAAGTTCTTTATTAGGGGATGTGGAAGATTTAGGATATAGAGAATGAAATGAAAGAGATAAAAATAGTTAAAAGAGAATTTTAGAGATTGAGAAGCATCACTTTAAAAATATGATTACTCTTAGATAAATCATATATGATACAACATATATGCATAAATTAAAGCGTAATAAAAACATAAAAAAATGACTTTATTTAATAAAAAATAAAGTAAGTACCAAAAATTCCTGAGAATGTGCTCACATAGGTAACATGTTTAAGGTCAGGAAGACAAGCAGTATGGAATTTTCTGGCATTTCCAATGCTAACAATATGAATAATACAATACAAATTCAGATGACCGTAAGAAGCCTTTCTTTCCTTTGAGGCCTTTTATTGTGGGAGAATGTGGCTCAGATAATAATACCTCACGTGTCAACTTTAGGGAGATTTTTGTTTGTTCTTTAGTTTTAATTTCTCTCCTTTCACTATTTCTTTAAATAATAGAAATAAATATAGAAAAGGTATTTTAAAGCTGTCTTGAGTTAAAAGTGATTGTGAAAGGTGCTTTTGAATTATCTGTCTTTTGGAAATAGTACCAAATTTGGTGATATTCTAATTATCCCCGATATAAAAATGAAGCATTTTCAGGATCCTAGGAAACTTGAAGCAGCTGATCACATGCCACAGTAGATGACAATAGTCTCTAAAATGTGTGAAACTGAAATAAAAGAAAGGGATAAAAATGAGCCACAATTTTGAATTGTATTTTCAACATTTTTTCTTCATATTTCATAAAACCTGCCTCTAATTTAAAGAAAGGAATCATTTAAAAAAAAAAAACACTTCTATTTTCTAAACATATTTGGTGTGTAAAGGAAAAAAAAATAAAACCCGACATTTTATTTGTAATTTTCTTTGTTTTATATGGTTTTAGCAACTCCATATCTTGATTCAATTGCATCTTGTGGCACTTCACGGGCAATTTGCCTGGATAATGCCTGCCCCCCTTCCCCTCCTATTAGCAGAGGGGATGACTTGAATTCTGAATTCGGACAGTCAGGAGTTATCACTCAGTAGGGGGCTAGTTCCTTATGTCACTCTTCCCGCCTCCCTGCCACTACATTACTTGTGGTTAGTGTCATGCTGAGCACATTTTCTTCCACATTAATACTCAGTTATTTTTCAAGTGGCTTTGCAAAACAGATGTTCCCAATCTTTCTTCTTTCTCCTGACATATTTTCCACAAAAGATTCCTTTGCTGTTCTTCGTTTAGTGTATGTTGGGAGAAGCAAGAAAAAAAGGGAGAAAAGTAAGACTCATCCTATGGATCCTAATATACTTGTTTCTTAGATATTTTCCTAAATAATTTTTTCACACCTCTTTGCTTCCAGGTCTTTCATCTACTCCTATGTATATTTTTTGCCTGAAATTACATACACATATGCCAAGAAATTTGCTTCCAGGTTTTTCATCTACTCCTATGCATATTTTTTGCCTGAAAATCGTATTTTCATTTTAAAATATGTGTGGATAGCTATCACATAACACTTGTCCACATAATCTTCATATATTGCTTTTATTCCGATTTTTGCCCAGACCTAAAGCCAGTGGTCATGAGTTAATTTTAAAGAGAATCAGCCACATGTAACCCCTTCCGATTCTCTTACTCCTGATTAAGGAAGTTTCACGCCGACACCTTTGTTCTCTTTACTTGTTAGAGATGACTTCTATTCTGTCTGCTTTTTTAACCAATGAAAAATATTTTTAAATATCCCTCTTTCTGAAATCTTAAATTCATTCACGTGGGAGAGACACTATAATCATTGAAAGTAAATGAAAAGTTTTTTTTTCTTCCTTCTTTAAGAATAAGATGGAAGCTTTTGGACAACAGATCCAGAAACCGTTGGGTAATTGGATCTCTGGTCTTTTCTACCTCATACTAATTTTCTAGGCAAAGACCCCAATGTACAATGAAATATACAGTACATTGATTTTCCAATTAAAGTTTGAGTCAAAATATATTTCAGAAAGAAATCAAGTTTTTATAAAAAACACATTTACGGAGACCTATTTATTTCAAATGCTATGTCATTTATTTATCTTATAGGCAGACATTCTTTTTTTAATAAGAGTTTTTTGAATCCTATTCTACCTTTTGTTTGTTCCACAAGCTCTTATAAACTAAACTCTTGACAGAGGATGTGCAGGTTGTAATCTGGGTAGGGAGAAGACTGAATGCTAAATCCACAGACAATTAAATTGATCAATTATAAAATATCTTAGCACAATAACTAAGAAAATACCATGAAGGCTATGTTAACCAATTAGGGGAAAATATTTCAAATTGTACATAAAACCAGCACATTGTATCCCATGATTGCATTAACATACACAGCTATGATTTAATAAAAAAAATAAATAAATTGATCAATTATGGTTCAATACACAGATATCACTTTCTCTCTCTCTTCCCCTTTCTCCTCTCTCTCTCTCTCTCTCTCTATTTGTAAAAAGGGGATAAAAGGCTTCTGAATAGTTCCACAATAGCTGATTGTAAACTTTATTCTTTCTCGAAAACTTTTTAAGGGAAAGAGAAATAGAAATCTTTCACAAATGTATAATTCCATGCCCTTATTACATAGGTGTTTAAACATTTCTCGTTAATAATAGTAATCTAGAATCCTAGAGTTTCCTGTTGCTTTGAAAAGTCAATTTATAAGTAAAAGGAAAAAAGGAAATCCCAAACCCCTATAGCCTTCCATTAAGCCCAAGTCCTTTCAGACTTGAAACGCGCCAACAGCCGTCTGCACTAGGGAAGGAGAGAGCCTGCTGTGAAGGCATAGCTGTCACTCACACACGTGGCTGGTGGGCAAATGGGGTGAAGGAGGGAACATTAGTCTGTAATTCTTAAAATTTACATCCTCTGTAATTTTCGGTGAAGGCTTTGCTTTTTTGGCATCTAAAATAGACTGAACCACAACTACTGCTACTAGTTCATGGCATTTTCCTAGAGTGAAGGCAGGCAGCCAGTTAGCTATTTCAAGACCAAAAAAAAAAAAAGAAGGCAATTTTGTTTTCCATTTCAACTTCTGTGTAACGGTCAAATAACAGAAATTTGTTTATCCCATCTGCCTTCTTTAATGATTGCGAACAGGGACAGATCCCAGAGAGAATGTACACTTTCTTCTTTCTCAGTGTTATTCTCTGTCAGAAAAAAAGATAAAATAAAATTACAAGTGGGCTTTCATGTTTGTAAAGTTCAGTTCCCAAAATAGCAGGTTATAAATAGTAATTACCATAGAATACCTGACATCTAAATGTTATTCCAAGGAAAAAGACTTGATGTTTTGGAACTGAGTTTCCCTATCTTATTTCCCCAAATATACAAATGTGACTTAGTTGTTCCTCACTCTACTCCTTATTTTAGAGAGTGTGTAAGTAGGTTATTTTGCCTCAGAAATGAAAGGAACAAAAGCATTGGGTAAATTCTCATGGAGCAAGTATGGGAAAAAACTAGTTCTCAGAAATTAATCTTCTATTCACCATCAATGAATTAAAACCCAGCACATGGGCTAAAAGAAAGGAATTTTGATTCAGGTGATCTGCATTCTAAATTCAAGTTCTGACCAAGGGAGCTACGATAAGTTGCACTGTTCCTCTGAGCCTAAATTTTCTCACTTTTTAAATGAAGCAATTAGAACCAATAATCTCTAAATGTAAATTTTAATACTATATGGCATATTGGAAGCCAAGAAGATAACATTGGAAATAGCAGAGTTTGAACTTACACTTTGGAATTCTTGTCCCAAGTTTTCTGTTCAACCCTGAATTGTTCAGAAATGCTGGCTGAGTTACTTGGGTTCAGGAAGTGTGGGTTTCCTCATTTGTAAACATAGACGATGATCCTGCCCTATTGCCATGTTGGCATGGGGATCCCTGCAGGTTGGTGTGGCAGTGTGCCAAGCCAGTGTAAGGCTTCTGTGAATGGTGACTGTTATTATTTCAGGAAACAGCAATAGCACCTGGTTTTCCTTTCTTTACCCTGGGAATTTTTCTTCAAGGAGAAAAGATCTTCCCTTTCCTTTGGTGTTGTAGTTTAAAGCATGTGTACCACTACCGTACTGCTGGACCCATGTGACAAATGCACAGCCAACTCAGAAATGTTCATTATTTATGAAACAAGATGCACAGACCTTAATCATAATAATCAAAGGAAAAGGGAAGTGTAGCCAGTTCCGCATAATACAGCGTTATGTGTTCCTGTGCAAAAGTGCACAATAAAGAACACAGGGCTCATGGGACGTGAGGTGAGGAGGACAACACTCACACAACTTCGTCAGTGACAAGGAAGGGCCCTTAGTGACATCATAAAAACAGTAGCACAGTTAAATGGTTAAGGAATGTGTAAATAATACAAAAAATATGCTACTTGACTTTGGAGATGATGTGAGGTTGCAGCTGAAAGGGTTGCAGCTTTGAGCTATTGTGAAGCCGTGGAGGGGATTATCTGCATCTGGATGGAGACTTCTAACACCAGATGTGGGTGGTTGTGGCTCATAACATGTGTGATGAGCTGAGGGAGCTGGGAGATAGTTGAGGGTGTGTGTGCGCGCGTGTGTGGGGGTGCCCGTGTGTGCATTTTGTGTTTTCCTAGGGGCTCAGTTCAGCTGAGGGCAGCTTTCTGCTTTCACTTGGCATTTCTCTCTGAACAATTCAGACATAATCACACATGATACTTGCATTATGCTTAAATTATTCCTTCATGTATCAATTGCTTGGGAACAAAGCCTTATTTTCAAAACAAACATTACAGCAGAAATCACTATCTGCAGACTTCAGGTTTTATTCTCAATTCTGTACAAACAGACTGTGCATATATGCGAGTGAACATGCCTGTAGGCATAAAATTAAAGGTGAAAAAGTGAGTTGAGGGAATTATGATTTTCTCATCTATGTCCATAGTGAAATTATTCATGGTTGTGTATCTTTGCATTGTGACACATTTTTCATACTACTTCATTTTTGTTTCAAAAAATCTTACAAAATTCTCATAAACATTCTTTTGATTTGAACCCTTTTTCCAGTTCTGTATGTGTCTCAATTTCCAGATTCTGTGACAGCAAGAAAGAAGGTGGTAGGAAAGGAGAATACAAAGGAGAAGAGAATAGTGTAATGGAAATTCAGTTTAAAATGCAGACAAATCTGCTGTTTCTGCTTGATAGCCTGTAACATTTCCATGTAGTGCACTTTGCATGGCAGAATAGCTCCTAGTAATAGAATTCTCTCACAGTGGAGGTTAATTACTTTTCAGCTACAGCAAAATAAATTTCCTGTCAAGCTCACGGACAGGAATGTGCCAGTGTACCCATTTTTACCTGCAGTTTTAATTCAACGTTAATATCTGACACTCACTTGCATTTAGTGGGCTGTTCTTGTGAACAGTCGGAGCCCCAAAGGAATATCGAGGGACTGTCAATTACGTAGTATCAAAGCGCATGTTTAAAAAGTGGTTCGCCTCTCCTAGAGAGCACCGTAAAGAAGATTAACTGACCTGTCTCTTACTTCAGAGAACAGGGGTGATCCTCCTGGTGATGTGGAAAAGTGCAACTTAATGCGGGACAAGGAATCAGGGAAGTCCATCTGCCCCAGTCCACAGTGCAGCAGACCCCAACCTTCTGTTGCTTCTCGTATTCATTGTAAAGTGGCTTTAACAGTCATTCATTTCCATCTGTTTTCCACTTAATAACGTCAAGACTACTGCACAAAGTGCTGGAATTTATGGGACAAGGTATCAACAGCTGCCCTTCGTTATCCAGTTTGGTAGCATGTTTTTTTTTTCCCCCACAGATGAACTCTCTTGTCTATGATTATACCTATGCCCCATCATTGGGACAGTCACTGTTACAGTTACTTAATTAATCGATGACGGCTTTGGCAATTCTGAAGAACAGATAGAATAAGGAAAGAGCTTATATTTCTTCCCGCTGCATGGAGGGGAACAGGCATGAGCAAAAAGAAACAGAATGCTGATCCGTCAAAAAAGACCAGATTTCATAGCCAAAATATTTTTTGTTGTCAAGAAGAACTGATATGGGAAGATATTTTCACAACTATTCTTCTTAAAACATAGCTCTTCATTTTCAAAATTCTACACCCTATGTTCTCTATCTAATTTTTAAAAATTCTATATAAAACATTTATTGATTTGGCTAATCTCGCTTTCCTTGGAAATGAGAATAGCTGTCTACCTTACACGTTCCTGTGGCACTTCTTATACATGTACTGTCTCATGTAATAGCCTTAATGTAACTTTTCAACCACTCTTTTTTCCAATTAGATGGCAAATACCTGATGATGCAATGTTTTATTTTACTTTTAATTTACTGCTTTCCCTAGCAGGATGCCTTGCATCTAATGAATCTTTATTGAGTTCTTTGTTGAATTGACTTTTCTTGAAGTTTAACCCTCTTTTGGAACATGAGATCTTTCATGTATTAGAAGCTTTTTTCCCCCTGATCTTTGACACTGTGTATTGATTTCATTTGAAATTCAGAATTTATGTAGAAAATAATATTTGAGAGTAGATTTCTGAGTGTAAAATATTATAAGGTGACAAGTCAAATATTCGTGTAGGTTTTGTTGGAGATTGGAAAGTCAATCACCAATACCTCTTTTTTCCTGTCCCAAGGTTAAAACCAAACTGAAAATATGATTCCCCAGGCAGATGGATAGAGATCAAAGCATCATTTTTACCTAAGCATCAGTATGATGGGAGAATGTGGCTGAGATGCCATAGTTAAGTTACCTAAATCTTCACCCCTGGACAACTTTGTGCATTGTTCATAAGAGCAAAAGATGCTGTCCAAGTAAATGATATGATGAATCTGAGGAGACAGGAGACAACAGGACTGAGTTGGCTCTGCAGGCAGGTGAGCAGAGCCCAGCATATTAGGGTTGCCTCTAAACTCACCAATGAAAATGATTACCGTCCCCTCTGGTGAGGTGCAGAAAGGAGGTTGGGAAGGGGAGAAACAAACTTCCTAAAAAAACAAGAAGCATACAAGCATAATGCAAATGCCTTTCTATTTAAAAATGTAGAGAAAGGGCAGCACTTGTGGCTCAGTGAGTAGGACGCTGGCCCCATGTACCCAAAGTGGCGGTTTCAAACCCGGTCCCAGCCAAACTGCAACAAAAAAATAGCCGGGCGTTGTGGCGGGCGCCTGTAGTCCCAGCTACTCGGGAGGCTGAGGCAAGAGAATCACCTAAGCCCAGAGGCTGCAGGTTGCTGTGAGCTGTGACAACACAGCACTCTACCGAGGGTGACAAAGTGAGACACTGTCTCTACAAAAAAATATGTAGAGAAAAAATGTCTTAAGACAGTATGAGTGGGGAGTTAGTATTCCTGCCTTATAGTAATTATTAGGTTCATCCCTATTAACTGTCTTTGATGATGACAGACAGAATATTTGCTATTAATGGTAAGTATAGGTTGGAAATAAAATTATTTTTGGAGAAATAATTAATGTTAAGTGAAAAAATACTTATTAAAACAATTGTTAAAATAATTAATGTTAAGTGAGAAACATTTGTGAGAATGAGAAAAAGACCTACAGACAGGTAGGTACAGATCAGTCTCTATTCCCTGGGCAATGCCTATTTGAAGAGAAATATCCTCAACAAGCTACATAAAAATGGATCACATTCTTGAATGATTTCGAGAAAATTGCTCAATCATTCAATGTCTCAACAGTCTGGAGACATTGCTCATCTGAGTGTCTGGACCTTGAAAATAAACGTCCTTTACCTTCATCCCATTTCTTTTTAAAGAAGGGAAGAAATATGTAAAAGGAGGAATAAACAAGTCTTAAATAAGCTTCAAGTCCCCCCAGGATAAACAATGGTTATCACAAATAAATCACAATAAAACAAACAAAAAAATAGAGTTTACAATGTTTCCTGTAAAAAAACAAAAAGGGTCAGGCAGTCAATATTCCAGACTTTTTCAGCCTAAAAATTAGCACTTGTTTCTTTCCCAACTACTTAACTCTGCTCTCATCATTTAAAAGTAATCCCGGAATTATAAATGAATCACTGATCCAATAAAACTTTACTTACAAACTTCTTTATGGTTTTTATGTGCCGCCAAATATTATTATTCCTTTAACTTTGTCAAGCATTCTCAGCTCTCAGGTCATCCAAAGGCTGGATTTGATCTGCCAAACAAACTAGTTCGTGGACCTTTAAAATAAACATTAATTAGAATTCAGTGAAATTCTAATTTAATATTATTAGCCAACCTACCTGACTAACCTAGAAAAACAGTACAGATAATTTGTACTTCTCTACTCTCTCATCTTTAAGTTCTGGACTTGAGTCTCTTCTCCACTATCATCAAAAAGTTTGGTGAATGCTGAAAGGAAAGAAGTTGCTGTTTATGCGCTGTGCTTCTTGGCAAAACAACATTTCATTATACATTTGAACGGGCTTTAAGCTAATGGATTTAGAACGGAAACAGAAAAGGTCAAGAAGAAGCCTAATTAAATATAAGACTTAAGGATCAATCTAATCTAGGGGTACAGAATAGGGACTTGAAAGCCCTGTGAGGGGTACCCAATTACACAGAAAAATGTTAAGCAAAGGCAAACCGGTGACATTTCCCTTCCTTCTTATTTCATGAAAGGGCAAAGAAGAACACGTCTACTAGGCACCTTCACTGTTTTCTGTGGGGAATAACACAAGAAGTCTCCAGGTGCATAACACTAGCTCAAGCTATGCTTATCCGGCAGCTCCCTGTGTGTTCCCCTGGAACAGTGCTGGCAGGAAAGACACCTGTCATTCGTTCAGAAGCTTACTGTATCCATTTCCTTCTTTCTCTCAATGCCACCAAGCTGCACTCAGTGCCCTACTCTTGATTTTCTCTTTCTCTGCATTCTCATTCCTTCTTCTTGGAATGAATTTCCCTATGTAGCAAACACAGAAGATTTTAAATAAGGAGAAACAATTGTATCTTTGCCTCCTTTTTTTTTTTAGTCTCCTTCCCCTGGAATAAAAGTTGCTGTGTTGTGCATGCTGATAGATATTTTAAGCATGAATATATAAGTATGTGAGAATACTCACACAGAACTATTTTAGTTTTAACTATTCTTAGAGTAATGGCTTAATACCATATACGTTTAAACTTTTAAAAACTTTTTGTTCACTTTTTATGCTATTTTGCTGTTCTACATTATGAATTTATCATAAGCATCTTTCAAATTCAGTGCACACTTGTTTTTCTCTTGCTTTTTTCCCTGCATAAATTTTCATGACATGGATAAAGCATTATGTGTGTATGTAGTCTTCCTCAAATGAGTAAACTGTGAAATATTTATACTTTTCTTTAGTTTATTTAATGATACATATATGCATATCTCTATACATGGATATATAATATCATGAAATCAGATGATACGGTATATACAGTTCTTTCCAATTCCAAATTTCTGTGATTTTCTGAATGCATTTCTATTGCATTTCGTCCTGTACTCTGCCAAGGGTTAAGAACAGCCCCTGTACTGTAAATCCATTTTTAAAAAGGGAAAATTCCTATAAAATGTAATATCAGTTCTAATAATAAAATAATTGTGTGCAAAATATTTTATAATACATTTATTTTTATGTCCTGATTATTAGAACATCTAAATAACTAATAAAAAGTAATAAACAAAATATAGGTTAGGCAAGAATACAAATTTCATGTTATTCAAATACATATTTGGGGTTTTTTAAGGAAATCACTATTTTTAAAATTTATAGTAAATTTTAGTCTGTACTTAAGTCTTTCTGGTTAGAAGTTTATCTCAACAGATGTAGAAGGAAAGGTAACAAAATGTTAGCACTTATTAAGTAAACTGTAAACTCAACTTCTCCCCAATATATGGTAGGCTTAAATTTACAAGCATGTATGAGTCTTTAAATGGTCCAGATTCTGTATGTCTGGGAAGGAGATACCCTATAATAAAGGCAAGGCAGTTGTTGCTGAAAAAGAATGCTGTAGTTTATGCATTGTTACACTGCTTATAATTTATCTAAGGTTTGTAATTTATATAGAGACTGTTGCTCACCTCATTCATCACAGTGAGACATCAAGGAGAGGAATGCTGTACACACAAAAATTAAAAATCCATTTGTTGCCCTTGGCATGCTTTCGTTTCCTGTTCAACTCAGTTTGTAATGTGTAACTCTTATTGGTATGTTCTGTTCTCCATAAAAAAAAAATGAACCTGGTGGCTGTCCCATAGAAACTGCCTTCCAGAGAGTCTCCAGGTTTCCTTTCTCATTTTGCATCCTTACTGGTAATACTTAAATGCAGTGCTGGTGTGGGCTGAAAAAAATCACCATTTTCCCACCAAATAGACATTTGTATTTAATGCATTACTCTGTTTTAGAAATTATTTGAAATAAATAGGATAACCAAAACTTATTTTGACACAGACAGGCAGGATAATGGACTTTTTAAAAGCTCAGATTCTTAATCCAGATTACCTGGATCGAAATCTAAACTCAATTTGCTTTATCTGAATGGTCTTAAGCAAGTTATTTAAGACAATCAAGGCCTCAGTTTCTTACTTCTAAATGGGAGTAATAATAATGCCCCTACCTGAGAGCGGAATCTAGAGGATTAGTTGAGCCATCACTTATAAAATATTATACTTAGGGCAGTTCATGTTACACACCACAAAAGTGGTAGCAATTATTATAAATCATCTGGACATATTTAGTTATTTCATTTGTTATAGACTGAGCATTTGTACCCTCCCCATTCATATGTTGAAGCCAAAACCACCAGCACAGCTATATCTGAAGATGTGGCCTCTAAGGAAGTAATTAAGGTAAAATGAGCTTCTAAGGATGAGGCTTTCATCTGATAGAACTGGAATGTTTACAATAAGAGACATTGGAAACCTGGCTCTCCTTCCATGTGTGTGCCCTAGAAAGTTCAATGTGCACACAGCAAGAATATGGCTACCTGCAACCCAAGGGGAGGGTCTTCACCAGACTTCAACCCTGCGTGTTCTTTAATCTTAAACTTCCAGTCTTCAAATCTGTTAGAAAATAATTTTCTACTTTTTGAGACTTCAGTCTTATGGCAGCTTGAGCTGATGTATAGACCATCTTTACTTTCTAACATGATTGACCAATTTAGCTGAAAACATTTGCTTTTACTCACTGAGTTTTTTAATTTCAGGGTTTTATCTTCCATTTTTTCTTTAATTTCATTTTTTTCCCAAGGAGAATAGTTTTTATTCTTACCTAAATTTTTAATTAAGTAGACACATAAAAATATATATTCATCCAACAGAACCAGGGACCTTAAAATTAACCAAAAAGCTGAGCTAAGTCTGTACATTTAAAATTACAAGAAGCATTGAACTATAAGTTAATAAAAAAAATTATCAAAATCTCAGCAAAAGAATTTTGTAGACATAAGAAAAGCTTATTCCAAAACACATACAAAAAGGCACAAGCCCTAGAGTAGCTAAAATATTCTGGAAAAAGGAGAATAAAGTGAGAGGAATCAGTCTGTCTCTATTAAGGTCCACATATAACTAAAGTCATGGAGATAATGTGATATTGGTTGAGAGATAGATGCAAAGATTGGTGGGAAAGAATAGAGAGTCCAGAAATAAAAAATCATATATCCATATGTCCATCATATTTTTGACAAAGCTACAAAATTCGTTTAAAGGATTCAATTCAGTCAATTAATCTTTATTAAGTGATGCTGGAGCAATAAGCATACAATTGAATCTCAAAGTAAACCTCATACCTTATATAAAAGTTAACCCCAAATATTTCAAATCTTAAATGTAAAACTATTAAACATTTTGAAAACAACAACAACAAAAAAAACTTCAGTGTCTAGGGCTAGGCAAAAAATATTTAGACTTAACACCAAAAGCACAATCCATAAAATGAAACATTGATAAGTGAACCTCCTTGAAATTAAAAACTTGCTTTATGAAATGAAACGGCATTATGAAATGCTTTATGAAATAAAACTCTGTGTAAAGTATTAAAAGATGCTATGGAATCAGAGAAAATATTTTCAAATCATGCATTCATTAAAGAACTAATAGTCAACAATGAGCAAAAAATCATAGGCTATCCAATTATAAAATATGGAAAACAATCATTTCACAGAAGAGTATAGAAGTTAGCCAATCAGCACATGGAATCCATTAGGGAAATGCAATTTAAACTATAATGAGTGGTCAGATGTGGTAGCTCTCATCAGTGGTCCCAGCACTTTGGGAATCAAGAAGGGTACATAGCTTGAGGTCAAGAGTTCAGGAACAGCTTAGGGAACTTAGCAAGACAATAAATAAACAAACAAACAAACTATAATGAGATTACTGCACACTTACTAGAGTGTCTAAAGTTTATAAAAGTGACACCAGCAAATACTAGACAAGATGTGGAAAAGCTGATTCTTTTGCAAATTCTTGCAAAACTAAACAGCCCAGCAATGGTACTCTTGGACATTTATCGCACATAAATAAAAACTTAAAAAAAAATGTCAATTTTTATCTGTACATAATAGTTGTATATATTTATAGTGTGCATGTAATGTTTTGATAGAGGCATACAGTGAAATTAATTGTTATTGGGGGAGCCATTATCTCAGACATTTAACTTTTGTTTGCATGACAACCTTCGCATAAATGTTCATAGAAAGTCTATTTGTCATAGCACAAAATGTAAGAAAGCAGAAATTTCCTTCAATAGATAAATTGTTATACTATGATAAATCCATAACATAAAATATTGTTCAGCAATCAAAAGAAAGGAACCATTAGTACTTACAACAACTTGAATAGACATATAGAGAATTGTGCTTAGTAAAAAATGCCAATCCCAGAAGGTTACATACTGTATGAGTCCACTTAGACCACATTCCTGAAATGCACAGTTATGTAGACAAAGAACGTATGAATAGTATCAAAGGAGTTAAGGACGGGGGAGGGGATGGAGGCTATAATGCGGATATAGAGGGGCAATACAATGGAGTCTAGTGGTAATGCGATTGTTCTTCATCTTGACTATGGTAGAGAGTACAGATTTGAGTGCTTATAAAACAAGTGAATTTGAGTAAGATGGATGGTTTGAAGCAATGCCAGTTCCCTGTCCTATAGCTATGCAAGATTTTGCCATATAGGAAAACTTGTCAAGGGTATGCAAACTCTCTCTATATATATTATTTCTTACCTACAATGAATCACAATTATCTCAAAATGAAAATTTAATTAAAAAGTTAATGGATCAAAATAAAAAGTAAAATAAAAGAGACCATAAGTTGATTCCTTCATTTTGCAGTATTATTATCACCAGCATTATCTAAGCATTATGAGTACCTGACTCAAGAATCTGTACAGTATGATATAGAGAACATACATAATTTGTACATTTATTTATTCTCCCAATAATGTTATAGTTTTCTGGTCCTTGAAAACTCCAATTTGTATTAGGATTTGATAGAATAATTAAGAACAAAGGAATTATCATGCAGAGCATTAGTTTTAAGTCTCCAAGTAAAAGAAAAGTTGAACTTTTGACATGGATATAAAGCAAGCCCAGAAGGCTGCTGTTCAATGTAGTTTGATTCTTGGATTCAATTTCTAAGCTCTTTGAAGTCATTTTATGCCACTTGACTCAAGTCATTTATCTCAGTGAAAATTTGTTAGTTAAATGTCAGCTCCTTGATGTTTAGTCTACAGGACTTCACAGAGGGAACCAAGGCTGTCTAACAATGTTTAAAAAGACATTTCTAGCTCAGGCACATGCCTAAGCAACAGAAGAAGTCTTCTACTCTAGAAGATTCTGTAGGATAGCTTGGCTGTCAATATATATATCAAGAAGAAATAAATACAACTTTTAACACTCTAATACACTCAATGAATTGTAATGAATTGTAATCTTCTATATACTGAGAAGAAATTGTTCTTATTTTTAAAAATATTTTAATATTCTTCTTTTCCCATTTCTACTCTCCTTATAACAGAATCTTATTGTAGATTCAGAAGTAGCTATTATTGTCACATGTAAAAGATATAACAGAGATTTTCCACTTTGAGTAGCTCTGTGCATATGCTGTAGACTGTCCTCTTTGAAGGTACCATCTTTTTCTCCCTGGTTTCAAAGACAGCCTCTCTGTTCACAAGTGTGTCAACAGAATCAGACTGAATGATACCCAAACAGGAATGATTATAATTAAATCCAGAAAAATGAATATTTGTTTTCAAACTAAAGTTAGTTTCATTTTCTAATAGGGTACAACAGATTATAGTTGCAAATTAGTGTATTGAAGAGGATATTGATAGTATTTTTAAAGAATTAATAATTTCAAATACCACACATTTGTTTATTTAAAAAAATAATCCATCAAAAGTTCCAAACTGTTGGCCATTGAGTTAGGATGGTTCCTTCCTAGTATGTGTGTAAGTTGAGTTATTACTACATCTAGTTTAGATATTCTTCTGCATTTTATTCAGCAGAAACTTACCTTCAAGATAGTGGATCATAGGATAGTAGGTGGGTTCAGAGTGGTAGGCTGGCGAGTGTGGCACAGGCATGGCAGGCCAAGGTGCTGGGGTGTGAGCTGTTGGCTCTGGGGGTGCCTTTGCCCAACAGGCTTCTTATCTCAACCATGTTCATCTTTGGAGCAGGCCCTTTGGGCTTTTATCTACAAGAGTAAACCACTTCTGTCTGCCCATTTTAGGAAGTTACCAAATACATGTGACCTTTGCTTCCCTTAATTTTTGCCCTTCCCCATTCCTTCTGCATTGGGTTTGCCGCATCATCTGAAACAATACTTGAATAATACTTGAAATTTTGTGTTTTTTGGTAAAAATTAAAAAAAAATCTTTTTGTTGTTTCTCAAACTTGTAACTTTTTTGCTGCTTCTCAAGAAGATGATTTTCATCTGTTGTACTGCTCACGATATAAACTTGGAGAAGTGACATTGTCTAGGGAAAAAGTAATCCTTTTTGTATTCTAGGAAAAAAGATTCATTTGTTTCAAAATTATTTTTTGAATAAAAACATTGAATAAGAGCAAAAAAAAAAAAGATTTACTAATTTACATGATCTTTTAAGAACCTAAAACCCCTTTCTTTTAAAAAGTGAATATATATTTAGTCTTGTCATGAGATCATGTGTAAGTGTCAAGATGACATTACTTTTAATCAAAATAATTACTAGATATCAACATAACTTGTGATGAAACAAGCTATTCTTTACCATGCTATCGCTTAGTGGCACAGCAATTAATATGTGTCACCACTTTTATATCATTGCCTAGAATTTTAATTATTACAATTAAGTACATGGTGTCTCTATCAAGAAACTTTTAAAAGTAGTAAAATCTTTGATACAGTAGGCAAATGAAAATTCAGGTGCATGACAGCTTATTTTAGGAAAAATGGAAAAAAGAGAAAGGAAATTAACTTCTATAGCTCTGACAATAAGGACACCATGGTTTAAAAAATAAAGTTTAGCTTAGACAGTATCTTTCAAAACCAAAAGTAGCTCTTTTGTCATTCTCCACATGTTCAGATTCCTTCCTTCTAACACACAATTGTTATCAAAAACTCTATCATCTAATCTTGGCTGCCTTAAAAACATGAGCAGGGGCCATTTGTCATCATGTTTCTTATTAAAACTTGGAAGAAACACCACACAGCAGTGTGTCTTGGAAGTTGGAGCTGTGAAGAAAATCACTCTCTGTTATTTTCTCCCTGATTGCGGATATGTTAAAAATAATTACTATTACAAGATTTGCCTATGCTTTAATTGACAATTTTCACACATCCAGTGACTTAAAATTCTTTTTTGTCTGTAGCAATATTCTCAGTTGTCTTTTGTTTCCCCTTTATTTGGATGTCTCAGAATTGTTCAGGGTAATGTTTTGAGTTTCCCTTCTTAGCTGTCCTGGCAAAATCAGTTCTCTCCTGAAGATCCATGGAACAGCCATTGGGCACTGCAAAAATATATTAAAACACAACAAAATCAAAAGCAAAAGGTTTGATTTACTTATGTTGACAATGCAGTCAATCTCATGTGTTCCTTCATTTGCAACTTATTCCTCTTCCCTTGAGGGACACTTTTCAGAAAATAATTGATCATTCCTCTCATTCCATAAAGAGCCAGCATTGGCTTCCTATTCTTTACACTTGGTGCTGAAGTCCCCAAGCCTCAGCCCCGGGCACAGATGGGTAGGGTCTGTGGCCTGTTTGGAATTGGATATACAGCCGAAGGTGAGCAGCGGGCAGGAGAGCAGGGCTTCATCTGCACTTACAGCTGCTCCCCATTGCTTGCATCACCACCTGAGCTCCATCCGTTAGATGAGCACAGTGTTGCATTCTCACAGGAGTGTGAACTCAATTGTAAACTGACCGAGAGATCGAGATTGCCCTCTCCTTATAACACTGGTTCTCAACCTTCCTAATTGCCACACTGTTACAAATGGAAAATGGGGGTCGCAATCTACAGGTTGAGAACCGCTGCCTTATAAGAATCTAATGCCTGAGGTGGAACTGAGGTGGTGATACTAGCACTGGGGAGTAACTGCAAATACAGATTATCATAGCAGAGAGGTTTGACTGCACAGAGACCATAATAAATCAGTTGCTTGCAGACTCAAATCAAGACCCATCCGTGAGAGGCAAGTGACAATCTGCATCTGGTGTTACGCTTTGTAAGGTCCAATGAGCATCTTACTTCACTTGTAAAGCTGCATCTGGTGTCAAGTTTTAAAGCGCTAAGTAAGTTGATGTACTTTAATTGTACATATAGCTGGATCTGGTGGCAGGCTTTAAGTCAGAATCCAACACTTCTTTATTCCATGTGTGGCCCACCCATTATTTTATTGACCATTCTGTCCATGCCTCTTTCCTGCACTGCCTACTTGTCTCAGTTACAGTTTGGTAAGCCTACAAACTAACACGAGTAAAATGAGTAAAAAACAAATGTTACTGGAGAGCTTTTTTGAAAAGGAGAAAAAGCCCAATGATGAGACAGCAGAAGAATCTTAAGACTGCTACAAAATGAAAGCTCCATTTAAAAGAAAATATCAAGAGTCCCACTAAAATTATTAGTTCATTGCAATTGGTGAGTCACATTCTCCAAGCCCACTTTTTATAATATGTGGCAACCAATGACACCATGAAACCTTCTGAACAGCTTTGCCACATGTGGGCCAAGAGCTCTGCATTGGAAGGCAAGCCTTTGGAGTTTAAAAAACGAATGAACAAATGAACAAACAAAAGACATGAATATAGAGAACAGAAGCAATTATTGAACGCCACCCCTTCATCAAATGTGTCTGTACTGAGAGCATCACTATTAGTGGCTAATGACATGTCTGAAGGTAAGAAGTCCTTTAATACTGCGGGACAGTTGATCCTGACTGCTGCTAAGGACATTTGCAATGAACTTTTAAGAGCTGCTTCAGTTCAAAAGGTGGCACATGTTCCTCTTTTGTCTACAACCGTAACTAGACAAATTGATAAAATAGCAGAGGATATTGAGGCACAAAGTTAAAGTGGATTATTGAGTCACCCTGGTACAAAATTCAAGCTGACAGCTCTACCAGTGTTGACAACACGGCAACAATGCTTGTTTTTATGCGATGTATTTTTCAGAAGAATGTGTATATGGGATTATTTTGCCAACCAACACCACAGCTGCAAAACTATTGAAGTCAGTGAGTGATTCCACATCAGGAAAACTGAATTGGTCATTTTGTGCCCCCATCTGCATGGACAGAATGGCTGCCTTTCTGGTTTCAGTAGTCAGGTCAAAGAGGTCACCTCTAAATGTAAGTTTACATACGATGTCATCTACAGATAAATGCTGGTTATCTGACAAACATCACCTGAACAATGCTTTGCAGGATGTGATTAAAATTATCAATGACATCAAAGTACATGCCCCTAACTCATGTCTGTGCAGCTCTGGGAGGAGATGGACACAGCACACACATCTTCTCTTACACACAGAAGTCAGCAGGCTTTCTGCAGCTAGACCACTGGCCAGACTCTTTGGGTTATGAGAGCTGTTCTTTTAGGAAAACAGTCACCACTGGCAGAAAATTTCAGTGAGACAGGATGGGTTGTAAAACCTCCTTACTACTTTAACATATTCAACCTACTCAATAAACTCAATCTGTCACTTCAGGGGAGAACAACAACAGTGTTCAAGTTGGCAGATAAAGTGGCTGCATTCAAAGCCAAACTGGCATTATTCGGGCATGAGTGAACATTACAATTTTTGACATGTTTCAAACATTAGCAGAGATTTTGAGACTTAGCCAGGGCCTTCTTTCTCCCAACTGGCGCATGCCCACCTATCTCAGATTTCAAAAGATTTCCCAACAGCAAAAGACTCCTAAACCCATTAGGAATGGACCCCAAACCTATCTGTGAATAAGCCAGGTGAAGCACTTTGTCCGTGCTAGAAGAGGATCTATTGTTTGAGCTTACGAATGATTAAGCTTTACTTAAAAGTATGTTTGAGACAACTTTAAATTTCCATATCTTCTTGATTAAAGTCAAGGAGGAGTACCCTAAGATTGCTGCGGAAGCACTGAAAAGCTTGTTTCTATTTCCAATATCCTACCTTTCGATTTTCTAGTGACCGAAACAAGATTATGGAGTAGACTGGACATAGCAACACATTTCAGGTGTTGCTATCTCCCACCCCACCCCCAATGGGACTGTCTAGTTGTAGGAAGAAAAGTTCACAGTTCCCACTGATTCTGTATTATGGTGAGTTGTATAATTATTTCATTACATACCACTGTTATAAAAATATCATGCACAATACATGTAATATAATTGAATAATCTCAAAATCATGCCCCTACCGCATCCCACCCATGTAAAAATCGTCTTCCATGAAACTGCCCCTGGTGCCAAAAAATAATTGGGAACAGCTGGCTCTATGAATCTGAAATCAGTCATTCTCGTTTCACTGGTTGGAATCTTTCTAGAGCTTTCTTATTCCACAAAAGCATGAAAAACGTGAACAGAGATATTTACTCCTTTCCCAATATCAAGGTGAGCATATTACAGACCACTGATCAGCACTTTAATTTTTTCACTTAGTAATATACCTTGGAGATAGTTCTTTATTGAACTATCATTCTATTCTGGATGTCTATTCATTTTACAGATACAAGTGCAAGCATCAAAATTAACCAATGCTTATTAAAAAAATATGATCATTCAGTTTCTCTCTCTCTTTTTTTTTTTTTTTGCTATGACATTATGTGCTTCATTGGTTCAATGAATAACCACTAAATAACTGCATGTATACAGCATGTATTTGCCACTGGATAGTAAGTGCCTGGATGTGCACGGTTATACTACGTATACTGCATAATCTTTAAGCAATGTTACAAAATGACAATCTAGGGCAAGGTTTCTTAGCAGCAAGACTATTGACCTTTTGGGCCAGATAATTCTTTGTTGTGGAAGGCCCACTTGTGCATTGTAGGATGTCAAGCAACATCCTTGGCCTTTATCCACAACATGGCAGTAGCAGCCCTCCCCAGGGTGAGAACCACAAATGTCTACAAATGGTGTTAAATGTTGCCTGAGAGGAGAGAATATCCCCAAATCAGGACCTCTACTCTATGTTACTGCACCAATTGATAGTATTGCAGGTGGGTGAGATTATCCATTTTTCATATCAACAAAGTACGATATCAAACTTGCAATTTTTGTCAATATTATGAGCAAGGGAATGGAATGCCTGCATCATTCTGGTTTTCATTTATCTCTTTACAAGAAAATGAGCATCTTGTCCTTTTTTTTTTTTCTGCCTTTTCTATGGATGTCCTTTGCATTTTTTATTAGATAGCCCAATTGTACTTCCTATTTAATTGATTAATTTTTCTTATACATTTCATATCTTAAAGATATTACTTATTTGTGATATGAATTAGACATTGTTGGAGTACTTGTATTTGTGATATGAATTGCATATCCATTATTGGATATTATGTATTTGTGATATGAATTAGACATTGCTGGGGTTCACCATTTCTGATATTCATGATGGTGCAGATTTTTTTCAAAATACTTTATTTAGTTGAATTTATCAATCTTTAGTTTTATAACTTCTGAATTTTGAGTCATAATTAGAAAGGCTTTCTAATCCATGATTTTCACAAAGCCCACACACATCTTTGTCTAGTACACTTATAGCTTTGTTTCTATATAAATCTTACATTGTGCTTAAAATTTATCTGGTATTCAGCATATTAATCTTGTTTCTCCAGAATTCTTTATGATTTTTTTTAAACTACAATATTATTTCAAGACTATTTCCTCTTCACAACATAATCAATCAAAAGATCATTTTGTTAAAGCCCACTTGCAGTTAGAATCCAAGATTACATTCTAATCCTTTATATGAATTTTAAATTGTATTTCATAATCTATGAAAAGGATCTGGTTAGTAGACTTAGTATCCTTATTTTAAATTTAAAATTTTGTAATTGTTTAGTAGTAAAAATGCATTTTTATTTTTTTTTGGCAATAAACCATAATCAAAATTCAAGAAGGAGATTTCTCTTCTACAAAAAAATGTATTACTGTCACATTTGAGACATAGGAGATAATACACGGAAATTCTCTTCTGGAGTTTATTGGATTTTAATGTGAGGAGTATAAAGTGTATTGTTTTAAGATGTGCCTGTGCCTTTAAAAAAAAACCTTCTATGATAAGACTCGGTGCATATAGAAAAAAACTTCCTGAGCTAGGTTTATTTTTAGGTAAAACCATAGAATCTAATCAAGTTTCCTGTTATAATGTAAAGTGGAAATATAAAGATGCCTGATTATTTTGTGTTAGGACCAACCATTTCATTCTAGCATCTGTCTTTTTCTATCACCTCCAGTGTGATATCCTGGAATGGGGCTCCTGACACATAATAGAAAGCTTCAGAGGAAACATTAATATATTCCTTAGTTCAAGTAGTTCGTGTTATCACAGAAGCAAATAAAAAGTTTCTTGACCTTTTCATTTACTTCTACGACAACATGTCTGAGAGGAAAGATTTTTGCAGCTGTTTTAGTTTTAAATCACAGTGCCAAGATTGGTTTCATTTCTGGTTCACCCGTAGCAACCATTACATGCCAAGTGCAAGATGAGCAACGGATGCACGTGAAATTATCAAGAATTCAAGTTCAAATATTCTTAATTACTATCTACAAGGTTTTATTAGTTTGGATCTAGTAAGGTAGGGGAAATAAATATCAATCATTCATTACTTACTAGTTTCTTTTGAAATTTAAAATCCATATCCTTGGCTCGGCACCTGTGGCTCAACAGGCTAAGGCCCCAGCAACCTACACCTGAGCTGCCGGGTTCGAATCCAGCCCCGGGCCCGCCAAACAACAATGATGGCTGCAACCAAAAAATGGCCAGGCGTTGTGGCGGGTGCATGTAGTCCCAGCTACTTGGGAGGCGGAGGCAGGAGACTCACTTGAGCCCAGGAATTGGAGGTTGCTGTGAGTTGTGATGCCACGGCCCTCTATTCAGGGTGAAAGCTTTTGGCTCTGTATCAAAAAAAAAAAAAAAAAAAAAAAATCCATATCCTTAACAACTCTTAATTCTTTATGCATAACCCTCCCAACAGTAGCAATACCTTTCCGATACATTTGTAAAATGTCCCACTGGCCTACGACACAGGCTTTCTGGACGCAAGAAAAGAAAGCGAAGTAACTATCGGGATTTTACACCCACTACCACCTTTCACTCTTTAACTTGATATTAGAAGTTAGAGATTTTAGTTCCTGCTGGTATTGCTATTTCGTGACCTTTTTCTATCTTGTTATTGTTTACTTATTATTTTTCTCCACCAAATTTATTCCTTCCTAGTTCTTGGGATCCTAGTATCCCTAGTAGCGATTCTCAACCTGTGGACACGACCCACAGGAATTATATTAAAGGGCCGCAGCATTAGGAAGGTTGAGAACCACTGAATTGAGCCCTAGCTTCTGACAAGTTAGCATTCCCCAAATTTGTCTGCAGATTTGAATCCACACTGATTCTTGATAGCATCTTGGAAGAGGCAGTTCCCCTAATGTGTAAATTTCCGGTCCCTAATGTCCCTTATTTTTGTAATTCAGTGGTAGTATAAAATAGACTTTGATAAGAATTTAACCCAGGAGTTGACATATTTAATTATGAAGTGCCAGACAGCAAATAAATATTAGGTTCTGTAGGCCACACTCCATCTGTGATGATTACTCAATTCTGTCATTGCATTGTGAAGGCAGTACGCAATACATAAAAAAATTAATTTGACTGTTTTCTGATAAAACTTTATACACAATAAAATCTGAATTTCATATAATTTAGAAGTCATGAAATATTACTCTTCTTTTGATTTTTTCCATCAGTGAGATAATGTAAAACACATTTATAGCTTAAAAGCGTCTTAAAAATAGGAGGAAGACCAAATTTAGCCGAGAGGCCACAGTTTACCAAATTTTTCTATAGACAGTGATTTTCAAACTTAAATGTGCATTAGAATTATTGGAAGACTAGCTAACACAGACTGCTGGGCCCTATTGCCAAACATTCTGAAGTCACAGAATGTGTTAATAATAGTATTAACTCATGTGAATAAGTTAGTATCGGAATGTGACGTTCTGTATGTGGCCCAGGAATATGATTCTCTAAAAAGTTCCAGGTAATGCAAATGTTGCTGCTCTGGGGATCACACTTTGAAAAACACAGATCTAAATCAAAGATTTCTAAACATTTTCTCTAGGAAAGGGCCAGATAATAAGTAATTCCAGCTTTTCAGACTACAGACTCTTCTGCAACTACTAAACTCTGCCAGTGTAGCACAAAAGTAGCAATAGACAATATGTCTACTATGTCAATGAATGGATAAACACATGTGCTGTGTTTTCTAACAAAACACTGTCTACCAAAACAGGCTGCAGGTTGGACTTGATCTGTGAATGCCATTTGCTGACCCATAAATTAGAAGATTCCTTCTTCTTTCATTTGAAGAATTTAAAGATATTTTAACATTATTTTGGTGAATAAAGACTATCTTTACCTAACTTTATGAGCATATAATGATGAAAATCACTTCAAAAAGTGAATTTTAAATAAATAGCTTGTCATATTTCACTGCTAATACAGAGAAATTCTCAATGGTTAGAGAAAATCAAACTGATCAAATGTACATGAAAAAATTTCTTGTAAGATCTTTTTGGTTCTTTCATGACTGCTCTGCTAAATGCTAAGAAATTGGTTTAATTATTTTCAGCTTTAGACATTTATCAAATTAGCTTTATATCTAGTATTACAAAAAAAGCCTCTAAATTATAAGTTTTGCTCAAAATGTATTACTCTATTTTATTACATATTCTGAGACATTAGTTGGTTTTACATTCCAAGCACTTTGCTAGGTTTTGCATCACACGTATACATTCACACACACACACACATATATATTTATGGAATTACATTTTTCTAGATTCATAATCTTATCAAATACTTCAGAGAATTCCAGAAGGTATTTCTGGATGCGTGTGTGCATGTTTAGAACTCTACTCTTTCCTAAACTTGCTCAATTTTCTATGTGTCAGTTTTCCCGTGTGGTAGGTTAAATTTTTTCATCCAGTTATCAAATATCTAGTGATTTGCTTTTTCATTCATAGTTTAAAATGAGAAGGGCGGCGCCTGTGGCTCAAGGGAGTAGGGCACCAGCCCCATATGCCGGAGGTGGTGAGTTCAAAACCAGCCCCGGCCAAAAACCACAAAAAAAAAAAAAAAAAAAAGGAAGAAGATAGGAGCACTATGGACCCCTGACTTTACATTAGGATGAGTAGATGGGCAGCCACGTGTTATGGTGAGCTTTTCCTAATTACCAGCTAGGCTTTACTCTGAGGTGTAGCACCAGCACTAACTGCCCTGATACTCCCACGTCTCCCACCTCTACTGTAACAATTTTCTTGGGAACAGAATCCTCTGATATTTTGTCTGGAATGAACTATTGTTCATCTATACATTTTCTTGACCTAGAATTTCAACTAACAGCCTTGATTTCAGACTCACAACTCACCCTGGTCCCCTGGTGGTGCAGTGACCAATGCACTCACTGTCTTTGAGTCTGAATACCTTCAAGTTGATATACGACATTTTATGTCCACACATATAATAACATTCTCACGTCTGGTTTACCTAAAACTCAATGAAAATGATGGTAATATATTATGGAAGAAAATTAAGAATAAAAAGAAGGATTCTAGAATTGAATAGTATTAACTAATGTGAATAAGTTAGTATCAGAGAAACAGTCTCTTAAAATTAGCCAATCAATAAACACAGCCATTTCTACTTAATAAACATTTTCCAACCAAGACTAAGTTAATAAGCTGATTGTGGCTAGTATTTTTGGAGCTGAAAATTACTTGACTTCTAGAAATCCAGAATTGTTTCCTCAATCCAGTCTAGACCACCAGGCTTTAGTCTCTCTGATCTTCTCATTTTACAGCCACCTTACTCCCCGAAAACTTCGTAAATCCATGCTGGTTAATTTCTCATCCAGCTATTGGGAACATGGAATACATTGCTCTCTAGAAGAAACGTCACCTAACTTCTTTATTTCTCAGTTCTTGCATTTCTTAAAAAGCTATTGGTAAGCTTTTTATCCAGACTCCAAGTGGATCACAAGTGTGGTAAAATGCCCTCAGTTTCATAGGGCATGACTGCACATGTGAAAGTCAAATGCCATCAAATCTAATTTATTATTTTATTGAAAAGCTAGACATCTTGAAGTTCAGTTTAGTTGAGATTGCTCCTTACAAGCTATCTTCCCAGAAATGGAAATATAAAGTGAATGCCACTTTAAGTACAGGAGGAAAAAGTTTCAGCAATAATGTAAAAATAGCATCTGATGAGCAGATAAGGATCCTATGTAAGGCACACTATTATCAGCAAGCACAACTGTTCTACTGTAGCAATTCTGTAGCACAAGCTCTGGAAAGGAAGCCAAAGTAATCATAAGCATTTTTATAGCAAGGCTGTTCATGCTTTTATAGCATTCATTGTGTCAGCACTTTAATTATGAAAATCTCTCTTGTAAGAGTTTATAGCAAAGCTGTAAACCCGCCAAAGTTATTTTTAAAAACTCACTTATGTTTAATATAAAACAATTTAAGAATAATTTTTAAATGTTCATTAGAATTGTCCACGTGTCAAATAGCAAATACAGTGATTAGTGTGTGTAATAGGAAGGCCGTTACAAAAGTCAATGACCAATAAAAACAAAATAAAGTAATTCAGAAACAGGCATGATGTAAATGGAAAAGTTACTATAAAATATAAAGTATTTCGACTTACTATTTTTAAGTATTAGGTTAGAGCCTACATTATAGATTCTATAGCATTCTATATGTTTAGTTTAAAGCATTTACATAAATTGCAAGTAGGTAAACACTACTGCATCCTAAAAAGTATGTCTCCCATAAGACTACAGTCAAAGGAAACAAGAATCACTTATTTCTCCTCTTTTTCCAGGCTCATACTTTTTCCAATAGTATATGTTCAAGTTGACTAAAGAATAAATAAATAGATCATGAAAATCTTATATATAAATTAACAAATAACTTACTGTTCAACAATTTCACATATGCATGAATATATAATCACTTTATTATAGTCACTCACTTTATCCTCTCAGTTTCTCAGCTATCATATATTCTTTGATATATGAATAAAATCACATTTACTATACACATATTTTGCCTTAGAACATATGAATTTTTTTTTTTTTTGAGACAGAGTCTCACTCTGTCACCTTGGGTAGAGTGCCATGCCATCATCATAGACATCTCAGTCTTTTGGGCTCAAGTGATCCTCCTGCCTCAGCCTCCTGAGTAGCTGGGGATACAGGCATCCACCACAATACCTAGGTCATTTTTTCTATATTGGGTTGAGACAGGGTCTCACTGTTGCTCAGACTGTTCTCAAACTCCTGAGCTCAAGCAATCCACCTTCCTCAGCCTCCCAGACTGCTGGGATTACAAGCATGAGTTGTTGTGCCAGCCAGTACATATGGATATCTTTATTTTACTAAAGTAATTTTCCCATTTTGTTCTAACCAATTTATTTCTTGAACGTCTATAGGAAAATTAATCTAATTTTGAAGAGGAATTGCCTACTACATCCAGATATGGATCCAGTTGCTAAGGAAAGCCCCATCTTTTGATAACATGAATGTGATCTTTTAATTTAAAGTAGGCTCTGATAGTTAAGTTTCCATACAACAGCATCCTGATCTTTACCAACACAGCAAATCATCATATGAAGCATTCTGGAGTGCAGAGTCAAGAGTATAACACAGGGTTTCCACTAATCATTACACAGGGGCAATAATGCTATGGGTTGTGAAGGGGGAAAGGGAAGGAAAGACTATTTTCATTGTTGCCAGTGGTACTATTACAAAAAAATTCTATTATAATTATTATATTTTAATTTAATTCTTTACAAAATTTAATACTCTTAAGAGCTAAGCAAATAAAGGCAATACTGATAATGTTTAAAGCATTTTCATCTGAACTAAGGAGCTGAATTTGTAAGTTATTTTTTCTTCATATGAAATCATGATGAAATAATACTAGTATAAAAAATAAGACAAAAAATAGGATAACATTTTAAAACTGCAGTTCCCCCACCCCAACTGCGGACCTGCACGAGTCTGAGGCCTATAAGAAACCAGGCTGCACAGCTTCACCACCTGAATTCCACCTCCAGCCCTCCCCCAACCTCCTATCTGTGGAAAAATTGTTTTCCATGAAACCAGTCCCTGGTGCCAAAAAATCTGGGGCCGCTGTTTTAAGATATTCCTGTCTGTACATTGATCAAACTCTAGAACCACATATTAGATCTGACATAGTTTTGGGTTTTTTTGCCTTTTGTACAATTTTGTTTTTATTCCCCTCATAGTGTCATGAATTGAGAATGGCGTTTACTTCAATTTTAGAGCCAATGGCTGTTGTCAGATTGTGTCACAACACTAAAATTTTGAACAGTGAAGTGCTTTTTTTTTATAGTAACTGCTCTATAATATTATATGCAAAGACATAGCTGTAGTTTGCCTGACAAGGCATCTTAAAGATGCATGGTTGATCAGAATGGATAAAAATAGTGAACAAAGTTTACACAAAAGAGGCATTTCGAGACAGTAACATTGGTGAATTTCAAATACCACAGCCTACTGAGACATCATAATGTTGAATCAACTTTAGTATGTTTAAATAACATACATTTTCCTGTCAGAAATAGAGAACTTGCAATGTTACTATTGGTAGTATGGGAGAACCACTAACCACATTAGCCTCCAATAAGGAAATGCACCACATATTTTTATATCTATGAATAAATATGGCATTAAGCTATTATGTCAGACCTTAACTGAATATTTCAACTGGATATTACATGTTAGATTGTTTTATATTCTGTGTTAGATTAGGTCCTGTTCCTTTGAGCCTATAGACCCAGCTTTTCGGGAGGCTGAGGCAAGAGAATCACTTCAGCACAAGAGCCAAGGTTGCCTTGAGCTATGATGCCATAGCACTCTACCAAGGGTGACAAAGTGAGACTCTATCTCAAAGCAATTAATTAATTAAAGAAAAGAATATATATATAATATATATAAAGTGTACAACATGCTTTGATATACATTTACATGGTAAAGTGATTATTACAGTTAAACAAATATGTATGTATATGTGGGGAATCAGAGTACTTGGAATCTATGCTCTAGCCAATTTCCTGTATATCATATTGTATTAACAACTATAGTCATAAAGTGGTACATTAGATCCCCAGACAGTCATCTTATATTACCACAACTTTGTACTCTTTGTCCTCAGGTTGATCCACATTGCTGCAAATGGCAGGATTTCCTTTTGTTGGGAAGAATAATATTTCATATTTTCTTGCACATATATGTATTCATTCATCCATACATCAATTGGCATTAAAGTTGTTTCCATATCATGGCACCTATGAATAAAGCTGCAATACAGATAGGGATGTCTTTTTGAGACACTGATTTTATTTCCTTTGGTAAATGGAGTTACCCACAAATGGAGTTACCCATACCCATTAATGGAGTTAGTGAATCATAGAATAATTTCATATTTAATTTTTGAGGACCATTCAAATTGTCCTCATTAAAACAGTACCAATTTATATTCCCAATAATGTTCAAGGGTCTCCCTTTTTTTCATACCCTCACCCACACTTGCTATCTCTTGTGTTTTTATTAATAGCTAGTCTAACAGGCATGAAGTGGTACACCGTTGTAGTTTTAATTTGCATTTTCCTGATAATGATGTTGAGAACTTCCTTATATACCTATTGGCCATTGCATATTTTTTGAGAAATATCTATTTATAAGTCCTTTGCCCATTTTTTAATTGGGCTATTTTTTTCTATTGAGTTTTATATGTTCTTCACATAAAGTAGAACCTCCATAGTTGACCACTCCCTAGATTGACCCCCCTCCTTAAGTTAACCTAATTTTATAGATCGGATATGCACCACATGTACTCAGTGGAAGACTGACCACCTCTGTAAGTTGTATCTTGACCACAAGATACACAATATTAATCACCCTCTTTAACTTGGACCAGTTGTCCACTCTACACAGGGGGGTACAGGGTGTAGGCTTTCCCCTATAGTTTATTATTTGTTCTCCAGTATAATTTTTTTCATATTTTATTATTACCACATGTTGGATTAGGTCTAACATCTTATCGTTTACCATGTGCCGTGGATATTTTTTTCAGTGTGAAAGACTGGCCTAAATTGTAAGTATATCTTATAATTACTAAAAATATATACAGTTAATTGAGACATTATGGCCCAAAGGAAAGAACTCAAAGGGCTGACGTTAGAGGAAAAGATTGATTTTTCTCTATTTTCTGGAAGCAGAAGCCAAAAAAAGTCAGTGGAACATTTGTTGTTAGCAAGACCACGATTAGCAACATCCAAAAATGTAAACATAAATACTTGGAGAGATATGGTAAGGAAAGCAGAGACCTATAGTGAAAAAGGAGAAAAACTTCCCTTGATAAAGTTAAGGAAGCCACATTAAGCTGATTCAAACAAATGAGGTCAGTTAATGCCCAAATCTCCCAGCCAATGATCCATGAAATTACTAAAAATTCACACAGGATTGGGGTGGCTGATTTCCAAGCATCAGCTGGTTAGCTTGGGAAATTTCAACTGCAACACAATGTCGCCAAGAAAATCTTTTGTGGCAGATCCAATGACATTCCAGTAGAAGTTGTGGAAAAGTTCATGAGAAGGTTCCTGAGCTTTGCCAGAGGCTTCAAAGGTGATGATGAGTGGGGACTTTTTCAAGGCGATGCCTGACATGATCCTCATCTTGAAGGGTGACAAATGTAAGAGCAGAAAACACTCCAAAGAACATTTCAAAGTCCTGCTTTGTGCTAGCTGAACCAGAGAGAAGCTAAAGCCCTTGGATTGGTAAATTGGTAAATTGGCAAAACTACGTGCTTTCAAGAACCTGAAGCCCAAAAATCTCCCCATCACTTGGAGATCCATCAACTTTACAGTGATTACTGGTGCCCTATTTGAGAAGTGGGTAAAGGGTATGGACCAAGAAATGAAGAAAAAGCAACAGTCTATACTACTGAGAGTAGACCACTGTTCTGACCACCAGCAGGTAAATTATCTCATAAAGGTGACACTGAAATTGCTGGCTGCAAACACAACCTCAAAAAGCTAAGCTCTTAAAGTCATCATCAAAACATCTAAAACGTACAACTGATCCTAGATTCTGCAGTAGGTCATTAATAAAACACAAACCTGTGGGCCACCTGTGGAAGCAACTTCACTGCATCAGTTAATGCTCTGGATGCTGCCCTCTGGATCATTTCTGCTTGGAAAACATTTTAGTCAGAATGATAGAGAAGATTTTTTCTTTTTTCTTTTTTTTTTTTTTTTTTGAGACAGAGCCTCAAGCTGTCACCCTGGATAGAGTGCCATGGCATCACAGCTCACAGCAACCTCCAATGCCTGGGCTCAAGCGAGTCTCTTGTCTCC
>CAUYRH010048597.1:0-16537 GCA_963574655.1 Perodicticus potto | reverse complement strand
TTGTGTACATTGGTGCAATCATAGGGCAGAATGTGCTTCATATACAATCAGAAACATTTTGATCGTACTGTGAGAGATAGCCCTCATAGCATTTTCTTAATCACTATATAAAGACATTGATACTCTACATTTAATAAGTTTCGCCTGGAGGGAGGGCAATTGGTGGTATCACACCTCCGGTGCATCTTAGTAGGGTATCTAGTCAACTTTTAAATTAATCTCTTGACTTACTGAGAAAAAAACCTGTAGAAAGATACCGTAAATTCTGACCTCATGTCACACCTTTCATAACAGACCAAGGCTAGTTTATGGGATTAATCTAATCCCCATTATACAGAGAGACCTCTCAGTTTTCTATAACAACATACATTTTATTTGTAATCAGAATGTATTAGAAAGAAATTATACTTTGAAATACAGAGGCTAAGACTCTAATTTTGTAAGTATCTTAGAAAACTACATAATAACACAGTAGTTATTTCTGGTGATACAATATGCTCAATGTTTTATACTCTTCTTTATTTTTCATAATTTCAGCAAAGAACATTTGACAATGGGGAAAATGAATATTTAAAAAATATATGGCCATGGGAGGATTCTCCAGAGAAACATAACAATAGAATATATGAATGTGCGTAGAGAGAGAGAAAGAGACAAGAGAGATGGAGATAGAGATTTATACTAAGGATTTAGCTTATGCAGTTATGGAGTTGGAGAAATCCTGTGCTTTGTAATCTATAAGCTGATGACCCAGAAAAGCCAGTAGTACAGTTCCAATCTGAGTCTCAAGGCCTAACAACCTGGAAAACCAATGGTATAAGTTCTAGTTCAACTCAAAAGGCTTGAGAAGTGGAGAGTCAACGGCATGAGTCCAGGACATGTCTGAAAGCTTCAGAACACCTGTTTCCAAGTTCACACAGGGAAGCAGAGAGAATGATTCCTCCTTCCCTCTGCCTTTTTGTTCCATTGAGGCCCTCAATGGATTAGATGATATCCTCCCCAACTGTGGAATTTAATATGTTTTACTCGGTCTACTGATTTAAATAATAATCTCTTCCAGAAATGGTCTCACAAATACCTCTTAAAATAATGTTTAATCAGATATCAGGGCACCTTCTGGCCCAGTCACCTTGATATATACAATTAAACTTCACACATAATAATTCATTTTATCAATAATTCTGAACCTAGGAATACACTTCAAAAATATTTAAGAAAAACAAAAGATTTTATGTATTCAACGTATTTGTTGAAGTTTACTAACTTGTGACTGCTGTGATAATAGTTGAGTCAGTAATATAAAGGGAAGAAAGAAGATTCCTATTCTTGTGAGATTTTAAAATGTTGGGACATAAAGATACAAACCCAAAATGCAAATAAATACTGAGTTCTATTTTAAGATAGAAATACCTTGAACTTTAAGAATATATAATACTCTTATATGACTTAGTCTGGGGTTCATCTATGTTTCACCTAAGATGTTATTTAAGATGATGATGAAAAGATGAATAAGAGTTTCCCAAGAAAAGTTTAGTGGCCTTGTTCTATTTTAAACGAGTCATTTGATTTTTGAGTGAATTGTGTATTTATTGTCTCTAAATTTCTAAGTTCTCTAACTATCCCAGATCATCATATGTAATCTACCTACCACACAGTATGGTTGTATTAAATTGGTATTTTAGTCTGCTTGGGTTCTGTAATGATATACCATAGACTAAGTGACTTAAAAAACAGATATTTGTTCCTCGCATTTATAGAGTCTAAGTTCAAGATCAATTAACGTTCTGGGTTTTTGTTTTGTTTTTGTTTCTCTTTTTTTAAGGTAATTTTTTTTATTAAATCATAACTATATATTTATGCATTTATGGGGTATAATGTGCGGATTTTATATACAATTTGGAATGCTTACATCCAACTGGTTAACATAGCCTTCACCTCATTTACTTAATTATTGTGTTAAGACATTTATACTCTACACTTAATAGATTTGACATGACCCCTTACAATATGCACCATAGCTGTGGTTTTGTTTTTCTACTGAGGGATTTTCTCCTGATTTACAGACAGTTGCCTTCTTGTGGAGTCCCTGCATGGCAGAAAGCCAGAGAGAGATCAGCTGTTTCCTCCTTTTCATGTAAGGGTATCTGCCCTATTGGATTAAAATTATATCCCTATGACTTCATTTTCCCTAATTACCTCTTAAAATGTTGTATCTCCACTGTAGTTAGGAAGGTTAGAGCTTCGACCTATGAGTTTTATCAAGACACAATTGGGTCCACGACACTCTGTCCCTGCCTTTTCATTTCCTCCAATCCATGTCTTATCACACATAAAATCCATTCCTTCCATCCCAACATCCTCCCAAAGTCTTGACTTACTATATCAACTCTAAGGTCTAAAATTCAATGTCTTTTCTAAGCCTTGTCTAAATCAGGTATGAGTGAACTTTAAGGTATCATTTATCCTGAGGAAAAATTCTTCTGCAGCTCTGAAGCTATGAAACCAAATTTATGCACCTCCAACATACAATGGTGGAACATAGGATACACCTTACATTTAAAAGGGAAGAAACAGGAAACAAAGAAAGATGAAGGACCCTAAGCAAGTTCAAAACCCAGCAAGGCAAATTCCTTTTTATTTCAAGACTTGAGGAGCGTCCTATTTGGCTTGACACCCTGTATTCTGGATGTACTGTGCTAACAGTCCTACCTGTGTGGCTCTCAGGGCAATGATCATGCTTCACACACTCTGCCAGAGGGGAAGCCCACCTCTTCTGCTCTAATTGGAGACTTTCTGCCCTGTTAAAATGGAGACAATAGTCCTACCCTCTCAAACTGAAGAGCATCCTTTATTATTATTTTTTTTTTTTGAGACATTGTCTTACTTTGTTGCCATCTGTAGAGTGCAGTGGCATCACAGCTCACAGCAACCTCAAACTCTTGGGCTTAAGCAATTCTCTTGCCTCAGCATCCCAAGTAGCAGGGACTAGAGACACCTGCCATAATGTCTGGCTATTATTAGACATGGGATCTTGCTCTAGCTCAGGCTGGTCTCGAACTCGTGAGCTGAAGCAATCCACCGTCTCGGCCTCCCAGAGTGCTAGGATTACAGACGTGAGCCACTGCGCTGGTCCTTGGAGAGCATTTTTGATGACTTCTAAATTGTTTTCTGGGTCATCTTTCGTTTCTTTGAGTTATAGTACATGTTTGCACTGGAATAGCTCTACGGTTGGGTCCTGTAGGATCTAAGAATACTAATAGGATTGCTTCATTTTGTCTTTTTTTATTTTTGACCTCTATTCCTGGCTGTCAGTGCTTCTGCTGCTGTAATTCTATCTCTATTCCAGGATTCAATTGAAACATCTGATTAAATCTCTGGGTGCACCTACGAGGTCTTTATCAAAGAAATGTTTAGCCACACCCTTAGAGCTCTAGTCAGAACAAACTTTCTCATTTTTCTGTAACACAGATGAACGGAAAATTGTTCAAATCTCCAAGTTCTGGTTCCTTCTTACTTAACAATTCTTTCTTCAACGTATCTTTCACATTTTACCATAAACAGATACAGAACCTAATCTGCACCTTAGCGCTTTGCATTGAGAGATCTTTCAGGAAGGATTTCATTGCTCATAATTTCTGCCTTTCACAAAACACTAGAACACCATTTAGTTAAGTTCTTTGCTACTTTGTAACACAGTTTGACTTGCCTCCTTGTTCAAATATCCCCTCCTCCATTTTCATCAGACAGTTCACCGAAATTTCCCCCATAATCTGTATTTCCAGCATGCACCTCATAACTCTTCTAGTCTCTACTCATAGCCCAGTCCTAGAACCACATTTTTACATATTTGTTATGCAAGAACTCCACTGCTCAGTACCAAAATCTTCCTTAGTCTTCTTGGGCTGTTATAACAAAATACCATAGACTTGAATGGCTTCAACAACAGAAATTTAATTCTTTCAGCCCCAGAGGCTAGCAAGGTAGGATTTTTTTATCTCTTCCAGTCTTGAACACAGTCATCATCTCAAGATGTTTCTCTATCTTCTTTTAAGGGGACAACCCTATCAGACTAGAACGGCACCCTTTTGGCCATTGAGTGAGTGGCTCATGCTCTGTAATCTTAATATTCTGGGAGGCTTAGGTGGGAAGATCCCTTGAACTCAGGAATTGCTTGTAGTTATTTGTTGTGGGCACCTGTCGTCTAAGCTACTCAGTAGGCTGAGGCTGGAGGATTGCTTGAGCCCAGGATTTTGAAACTGCTGAGATCTAAGCTGATTCCAGGACACTCTAGCTGGTCACCAGAGGGACACTCTGTCTCAAAAAAAAAAAAAAAAGAACTACACCTCTCTAACTTCACACAGCCTTAATGGCCTCCTTAAGGATTCTATCTCAATACATGTCTAGGAGTGACGGTGGGAGTTGGGCTTTAACATATGAATTTGGAGGCAACACAATTCAGCCTATAACAATGGTATTTTTTAATGTGTTGCACAAAATCTTCAAGAATAATAGGTATTATTCTCTATTAGCTCAGACAACACTTGTGGATGATGACCAGTCGAGAGGAACAACACATTTGAATTCCCTGGTGGGAGAAGAAATTTGACCATGGTAAGAACTGCTAGTTTTATGAGGATGGCCCATTTGAGTGGGGTCTTTAAGACTATTGCAGGATCTGGAAGAGTCTTAACAGTATTTATATTTTGGGATAAATAGGCAGAAGTTATAGAAGGAACATAATCAATATTGAATTTGAAAAGTACTCTGAAATCTTTTAGGGAAGGTATTATAGGGGGAAAATGAGTGGATACTAGAAGACCAGATATGGGAGAAGAATAATGGGACTTCAGGGTATGAGGTTTTCCTATACAGAAAAACAAATTAAAGATCAGTCATTGAGGAACACCTATCATCAATCTCACTATGTCAAATTTTCGTGTTTTTGCATAAAATTACTAAATAATATTTGAAAAAAATTGGATAACAAACATTTTCCCAATGCCATAATTGGTAAGGGAGATAACATTTGAAATAATGTTTATAATTATATAATCATTTCTATATGTATAGCATTCATGAGGGTGCATAGACATGTGTAAAGTAGTATAAATATTTATAAATAATATACACACAAAAAATAAATGTAATAAAATATGAATGTGAGATATTGCATATTTAATATTAATTTTATATGTTAAAATAGCATTTAAAACATTAATCATTGCTATTTTTGTAAAAGACGCCTTTTATGTTTTTCAATCTGCTTTTCTTACATCTCCAGTGTTTCATAATGTATGATGTGCTTAAATTTCTAACATTTTATGATGTTTATGTATTTCTTAAATTATACACATCTGGTACATAAACTTAGAAGTTTTAAACTGAAAGATGAAATGCTACGTTCAGTGTCTAAGTGTGCTATAATTCCCAATGTAATATATTATTAGGTGTTACGTATGTAGCAGCTGTATCTTGATTTTAGATCTTGGTGAGAGTAATGAAGTTAAGAAGCATAACAAAAATATTTTAAAACAAAAACTTAAAAAGCTCTGATTTTTTAATTTTTTACTTTCATATTATTAGTACAATTCTGAAATTATAGATCTAATCTCACAAAGGTGAAAATTAAACAAAAGAATTGTTTTTTAACTCTTAGACGTTGAATGGAAATTCTATGTACAATGTGGTGGAATATAGCCCATGGTCTGAAATTAAACAAGGCCTGTGTTTGATTATAAGTATTCAACCAGAAAGCCACAGGATTGTGACTGAGTTGACTAAGCCTCATTTTTATTATTGGTAAATAAATTTGAAAATAAGCCCCAGGCTACCTAATGTACATATTGTGAGGAAAATGTAAAGTAATGTACATACATTACCTGGAAATTATGTGTTATATAAACCTAAAAATTGTTGCTTTGACAATGAAATTAATGACCACAGGGAAGCAAAGAAAATAATAAGTAGAATGTATTGAAAATCTGCAACAAATAATCAAGGAGAATATGAGAAAAGCCAAATCCTAAAAAAGCCAATTTTATTTTCTTTGGGCTTAACTAATATCTCATACTCATCTACTTCTAATAATCGCTAACAAATTAGTTAACTTTTTCCCTAATGGCTTGAAGAATAAAGTCCATTTGATCAAGGGCCTCATTAGTAGATTTTAAATTATTTCCATTGTAACTCCATATGTTACAAACTCAACATTAGTAGCCTGGAAATACAGTACATCTAGTCCATTTAGATATGATCTGAGTCACATTCATATTTATCCATAATTAATAAATTTTATTAAATTAATAAATTTCATTAAACTAATATTAAACTAAATATATGCAAATATAGCACGCACCCAGGACAACTGTAGTAAATACAGCACATTAAGGAAATGGCAAAATAAACATGATTTGTTAATAATAAAAGTGCAGTTAATATCTCTGAGTTTTTTAGTTGTCAAAGCAAGTTAAAAAAATTAGTGTCATGTATTTTAATAA
Organism: Perodicticus potto; assembly: GCA_963574655.1. Classification (NCBI taxonomy): domain Eukaryota; kingdom Metazoa; phylum Chordata; class Mammalia; order Primates; family Lorisidae; genus Perodicticus; species Perodicticus potto. Next base: position 10,040 of record CAUYRH010048597.1, on the reverse strand, counting down.
AAATCTTGTGTTACTTTAAACTGATCTCTTCATTCTCTGATAGTGAGAGGACATTCTGCTAAACTTTTAAACAAATGCACAGAACTGCTTGACTTTCTCTTCTATAGTATCGAGATCGGGAATGGCAGGTTACATCCTTTGCAAAAGACATTGGGGCCAGATAAGGAATCTGGAGGACAGAGCTTCCCTCACTTTGCCCCTGATGCTGCCTTCTCTTACCCTTGATCTTAGTTTCTTGGTTTCTGGGACCCAGTACAACCCAACTCCTTCCTCAAAGGCCCTAAAATGACTTTGGTAGGGGATCATTTATTTTCTATATGCTATTTCATACTTAATAGCCGTAATAATTCTGAGGGACCTGAAACAGTCTCCTTAATTTGTTCATGGCCAATCAGGCACAAATCTATACATGGCTCATTTTCTGCATAATGAGCAGGGTCAGATTAAGATATCCAGATGCCCTAAGCATAGAAACAAGTAGAGATCTTTGTTTAGTGTAACATTACAAAATAAACACTCTCCCCCAAAATCAATCTGAAATAATAGTGTTTCACTTCTTCCATTTAGTTCTCAGCTGTTTGGAAATACAAGCTATATATATAATTCTCTAAATCGTTTCTAAATTCTGTGAAACTTTTTAACAGGTGTACAAGTAAATGATTATTATGTCTATTAGAAAAAGCATCAAGGATTATATTAGACTTGTTTTATTGGAAGGTCTATCAATTCTGTGTGTTTCTCATCCTATCAACCCACGCACTCAAATAATATATCCCTATGCTATGGGGAACTCAAAAAAATAAAAAACTTTTAGTGAAATATGGAGGAAATATTTATATTAAATTAACATTTCCTTACACAAACATACTTTTTAAGACATGCATTTTGACTGATATGAAATATCTTTGTCAAAATATCGGAGTCCTTTTCACACAGTGCTACTCACACAATCAGTTCCTTTCATTCAGGGACAGCCAGATTTCTGAATTTGATTTCCCGACATTTCCCACAATTTTTAGCCAAATTTAATCCTTCTGTCAGAATTTATTTTTTTGCTGAGAATGGAAAATTAAGAACATACCTCCTAAACTTTACCTAACTCTTATTAGTAAGAGTTATAGGAACCCCTTCCTTTCAAAAGCAGTTAGGGCACCAGCCTAATCTATTTTCCATCAACTAACTTTTACTGATTTCATAATTATAGCTTATTTTTATTGAGATTGTATATGCTGCCTATGATGCCAAGTGCTTTACTTGTGATTATTTTGCTCGATGTTCATAACAATTGGATAATATTGTTCTTATGTTGGATTAGTATCCCCATTTAACAGATGAAATGACTGAGACCCATAAACATAAAATAGTTTGTCCAATATCACTCATGTCAGAAGTCGGATGGACAGGTAACTGTTAAAACTACCTAAATATACCTGAATCATTCTTAAAACTTACACGTGATTTCCTGGCAGTTCATAAGAGGGTTAAGAATTAACATGTTGACTCGGCGCCTGTGGTTCAACGGGCTAAGGTACCAGCCACGCACACCTGAGTTGGCGGGTTTGAATCCAGCCTGGGCCAGCCAAACAATAATGATGGCTGCAACCAAAAAATGGCCGGGCGTTGTGGCGGGTGCCTGCAGTCCCAGATACTTGGGAGGCAGAGGCAAGAGACTTGCTTGAGCCCAGGAATTGGAGGCTGCTGTGAGCTGTGATGCCACGGCACTCTATCCAGGGTGACCGCTTGAGGCTCTGTCTCAAAAAAAAAAAAAAAAAAAAAGAATTAACATGTTGTTGCAAAGGTTATTGTTCTTAGAAAGGTTTACTGAGCTCTACCATCTGGTAGCTAGTAGCCACATGTGTCTGTCAAACACTTGAAATGCGGTTAGCCCCAATTAGGAAGCATTTAAGAGTCAATACACACTGGATTTCAACGATATAGTATAAACAATAATGCAAAATATATGAGAATACTTTTTAAATTTGATTACATATTAAAATAAGAAAATCTTAGCTATATTGTATTAAATAAAATGTATCATCAAAATTAATTTAGTATCCTATCTTATCCTAGGTATTTTGATGGCTGTTTTTCATTATTGAGTTGGTTCATATCTGAGTAATCTCTGCTTATACTTTTGTCTTCTTATATGTAGTTTCAAGTGTCTGAAATTTCTGAAAAGCAGAAAATATGCCTTGTATTTAATGTTTAACAATTCCTCTACTGATCTGAAATAATGAAGACAGGCTGGTTCCTGGCTGTGTGATAAACCAACCTATGGGCCCTCATCACTTCCGTCCTTCTTCCCTGGTAGTGGTAACCTCATAATTATATTTGGCGAATCCTTACTTTCATAAACAACCATGTGCAATCAATTATTAATATAATAACATCATCTTCTTTAAAAAAGATTTGTTTAGAAATGAACCAGTGATGTAATACCATCTAGAAAACATTTTTGTGTTTTGAGAGAATGCTTGCTGAGAAGATTCTAGGAATTTTTTTTTTTTTTTTTTTTTTTGTGATTAAAGGAGATTATGGGAGTGGGGGGAGACAGAGGGAAAGAGAATCTGTCTGCAGTGATTGGAGATTTTCTTGGATGTGATGCTTGGGGAGTCCTCTTCTGCATCACAATGTGCACAAGCTCTTTGTGATGGTTTCTAATTCCATTAGCTATTCAACAAATTTGGCAGCCACCTCACAGCTGTACTTATTGTTATGTGAGATAATATATTCATGCATTTAAAATTTTGACACGTGCTTCTCTTTTTAAAACAACATGCATACCAAAAACATTATAAATGATATAACTAACTTCTTCAAAAATGGAACAATTCTTCCGATTAAATGCTACTGCATTCCAAGGAGAACATCCTCACAGTGCTCTCAGGATCATTCTTGACATATTAATCATAAAAGGTATTTATTTACTCACAAGTTGAGTAATAAAGATAAGAGGTCTACTTATACAGAACAAAACCTCAAGTAGCCAATGACTACTGTCAAAACTTTGAAATAGGTTTGCAAAAAAGAAAACAAATGGATATAACACCGAAGAAGGGCCTCAAATACAAAGAGGCAAAGTGCTCTTGCCTTCTTCTTGCCTCTTATCTTCATTTGATATACTGGATACCTTATTAGCTATTTTATTAGCGATCTAAGCTTTTCTACGCAGGTTTCATAAATACATTAATAATAACAAACGATTGTTCTAAACCAGTCCAAACCAAATTAATAATCTATTAAAAGTAATATCACTATTTGAAGAACATTCAAAATAGGCAATTTTTGGAAAGCTCTATTTCAAACCCCAGTATCCAACCTTTGTGAGATAATTAACTCAAGACAATCACGGCACTCAAGGGTTACACTTTTCTTAGTATATTAGGTTATTTTGATTTCTGCCTATGTAATCAAATTTTTAAAAAAGGCAAAACAGGTCTATATTTTACTATGACTAACTAAAAGTTCTATTTTTTAAAAAGGTGATGTTTATTTTTCACAAACCCATACATTGTCATGTAGTTCCCAAATGAAGATAAAGCTTGGTCACCAATATATATGGCAATCAATATTATTCAAAAATGATAGGGTCTGGATTTACTAGAAACTGTTACTAAAAAGAACAACCTGTTGGGTTAGCAGTTATCCATTCTCTGTTCTGGGTATGGTCTTGGCCGAAGAATAAACGCACACACCCAAGGCAAGGCACGCATTAAACAAAGCTCACTGAGAGAGAATGAGACAGGTTTACGGAGCAGGAGCAAGAGCAAGACATGATTGCCACAGTGAACAGGCCCCTGGGTGTGATTAAGGCCCTAGGTATGGTCTGGGGTCTCGTTGCATAATGTCTGGATCGGACTCTTTCCATGTGGTTCAGACATCACCACTGAACTACCTGATGGACAGTTAATGATGTAATTAGCCTTGGATTACTCTAGATCACTTTCCAAATCCTACTGTGCCTGACTGGGGAATTCCTCGTATTCTTGTGCAGACTGGCAGGGCAGTTCCTCCTTCTCAGACGTGTGGCAGCTGCGAGGGGCAGGATCAAGGACGGGCAGCAAGACAGGGTGCTGCCCTTGGCCTTGTTCCCAGGTGAGGGGTTTCTTGGGGCAGCAGCAGGCAGGGCCCCCGACTTTGGCCCTACGAGCCCCTAAATCCTTCACTATTTACCTAACAAACTACTTCAGACATTCTCATTATTCTTAATATCCTTAACAATCAGATATTTTATAATTTTTTTTATAATTTTATCCTAAACTCACTGCTAATACTGATAATTTACACATTAAATCACATTTGAGAATATATCTTTATATGTATCATGGAGTACCTTTTTCTGGTAATTATATACCTGCATTTTATTTTGTATCATTTCTATTTAGTTTGAAACTTTATTTTCTGTTATGAAGATGTGCTTTTTACGTGTATGCTTTTAGTGTACCTAAATATTTATATAAATAAAACACATATCCAAAGGCTTAAAGTAAATACATATATGTCTCTCTCTCTATATATGTATGTATATATGCATATATATAATGTATATATACATATATATTCCGAATATATATGTATATATGCATTATATATATAATGTATATGTGTATATGGATATACATATTCTAAATATATATTATATATACACATATATTAGAAATATATGTGTATATATATAATAGGAAATAACGTGATTCTATGATTGAAAGGACTATAGATGATAATTTAATATAATTTTCTTGTTTTCTAATGAGAAATTGTCAGAGAGAAGACCATAGAGCCAGTAGTAACAAACTTAGAATGAGAAAATAACTCCTGATATATCCAGCTTAAATAGTTTCATAAATCATTTCAAAGTGTCATGACTCCTATGGCCTGGTCTCCGTTGCCGCAGGAAGGAAACAGGCGTGACACGGATTAGAAGTACAAGCTTGCGGGAGGCGGGCTGACCTTAGTTGCAGGGTAGCCCCAAGCTCCCTCCACAATGGCTGTTTATTAAGGTTACACACAACAGGAGTGGAGAGTTCAGGTAATTACATATGAGGCTGCCTGCGTAAGGATTGCCACGTGCTCTCCTCACATGTTCTTTCCCCACAACCCTCATGAAGAACTACTAAGCATCAATGCTGAACACATGCTTACTAGTGAGGGACCGACCTTATCTCACTCTGGAACACTGAGTTACTTGAGGGATGGCCCCCAAGTCAGGAAACATCTCCAGGCTTGCCAGGAGACTGTCCCATTCTCAGCATTTCCTTTTAATGTGATAAGAATCAGTAACTTTCCTTTGCAAGCATAGTGTCCAGTCCTCTACATCAAAGATCATGCCCCCAAATTTAAGAATGTTGTGGCTAAATGTGAATAAATTGCTTCAAGCCTATCCAATCAAACATCTGTGGAACTTAGGACACGATCATCGGTCTACCTGTTACACACAGACTAATTTCACAGTAGTTCTTTCCTTAACCTGAACTTTCCTCTCTCCCTCATAGGCAGGCCTTCTGATATGCTGAAGCTGAGTCCTTGAATGTTTTATTCATCAGCGTAATTTCTGAGGTAGGCTCACAAGATGGGATTTAGTATTCAGAAAGGGTGAACAGAGATGTGGTAATAAGAAAGAATACTAAATCCACTTGTGATTATAACTAATAAGTGGTAAAACTGAAATGAAATAACTTTGGCTCCTAACAGGTATGGGCTGTTGGCCCAAGAGAAATTTGTATTTCAAATGGCAATGGGAAATGACACACAGTCATCTCCTGGAATCCTATGTGAGGGCCAGGGCTGGGCAGTGGGTCCAGGACCCCCTCTCATACAAAAATTCACAGATGCTCAAATCCATCATATAAAGTGGGCGTATTATTTGCATATAACCTACACATATCTTCCCACATACTTTATCATTCCTACATTACTTAGAGTACCTAATATTATGTATATGCTGCATAGATAAATAATGTACATGCTGTATACTCAAAACCATATAGTAGTTTTAATGTAATGTATATACTATATAGATAATATAACGTACATGCTGTACTCTAAACCACTATATAATGTAGAGTATAAGGCCACTATATTCTTTAGAGGATAAGGACAAACAAACAAACAAACAGTGTGTGTTTAAAGCAGACAACACCTATCGAGTTCTTATTTTTTACTCGTTCAGATCCTTGGTTGACTGGATCCATCAGTGTGGACCCTGTAGATATGGATGGCGACTGTATGCTCTACAGGTCGGTTTGACCCTTCTCCATTTACAGCAGAATTCTGTGTTCCTTGCTGTGGGTGTTGACGCGCACTCCCATACCCCTAAGTCATTCCAATCTGCAGTCATATTTTTGCTTCTCATGCAAAGAATGTTAAGCTTCTTCCACTTACTGGTTATCCATAAAGATATTTTGCCCTCACAAGGTAAGTTTATAACATGTATAATACACAAACCAAAAAGCCTGACATACACACAGTGTGTCCTCAGGTTACGTCTTCTGTAGGTTCTTGGGAACTGTGCCTTTAAGTGATGTCACATATAAGAAGACCAGATTCACTACAGGTTGCTGATAGAAACAAGAATTAAGCTTCTAGGCCAGGCAGGGTGGCTCATGCTTATAGTCTTAGCATTCTGGAGACCAAAGCAGGAGGAGTGCTTGAGACCAGGAGTTTGAGGCCTAAGCAAGAGCAAGACCCCATCTCTACTAACAAGACAAAATAATAATCTCGGCAGGCATTTTGGGAGGCACCTGTAATCTCAGTTGCTTGAGAGGCTGAGGCAAGAGATCACTTGAGCTCAGGAGGTTGAGGTTGCCATGAACTAGACTGATGCCATGGTACTCTAGCCTGGGCTGTAGAGTGAGACTCTGTCTCAAAAAATAATAATAATAATAAGTTCTTATGGTGTATTTCTGTCACAAAAACATCACCAAACTTCTAAATGAAGACCACAAATGCCTTTAGTATTAAACATTGAAATATGTGAGATTACATACATTTCAAAAGCATTAATAAAAACAAGTAAGTTATCAATAATTATTTACCTTCTTAGTCTGTTGAAGTTCATGGTGAGGGTGAGGGGAACAAGACTAGAATCCACCTAGGCATTATTAGGATTCCATCACAGGGCACACTCACACTCACTCACATCACATATACACACACACTCAGATTGCAACCACTTGGATGCTCCAATTCACCTCCTACACATCTTGGGATGTGAGGGGAAGCTGGAATCCCTGGAGAAAGCCCACATAGACATGGAAAGAATTTGCAGATTCCACTCAGACGGTGCCCCCCCCCCCCAAAATTATCTTTTTTTACCTCTCATCAGTGTAGCAAAATGATGTTGAACTATGTGACGTTATTGGAGGAAGAAGGAAGGAATTTTCACTGTTGCTCTGCTTTTATCAGACTACTTGCCCAGGTTACTACATAGATTTAGGAAACCAGGCATTTTCCAACAATCACAACTCTTCAGCATTTACTGTGGACAAGCCTCAGAGAGCCCTGAGTCTGAAGGCATGTCCCAAAACAAAGCAGCCTCTGAAACAGATTTCATCACCTCTATTTTTGTACAGCTCTTTACTTTGTAAGGTTGCGTTTCTAGTCAGCCCTTCAATTTATAAGTTGATTTTCTAAGAACTTGAATTTTATCTTGTCATTTTGTATGTTTTGTGTGTTAAAGATATTTCCTTTTTTCATAATCTCATAATAAAATCCCAAACACATACAATTTCTTAAAATGGTTTCCATAATCTGACCCCTATTCATAATACCAACATCATTTTTCAAGAATCACCCTTCTTGAACTCCTTTCCCCTGCCAAGTTCAATAACTGTTAGTTGTCAGACACTCTATGCCCCTCATTTTAGCATCTCTGTGTGCTGTTTATATCAATTTTCCAATTGTGATTCTTCATGACTTTGCCCTATTCATTTTTCTAGATAGAAGTGTGACATTAATTCTTTCAAAAATCCCTTGTGGAAACCTGACAAGCCCAAATAAGTGGCTGAGGAAATGATCTCAATCAATTCAATGATCTCAGGCCCATGTTTGAGGACCACAGAGGCACTTATTCGAGCTGTCATAATGGCACCCACACGAGAGACACCTCAGAGTGGAGCCCCTTTGGACTTGCAGGAATTCTCTGGCAGTGATAAGGTACTGCGTTGGGTTGGGCCCCATCTCCAGGTAAAAAGCTGGTGTGGGGTTTCATTTAGAATCTGGCAGTTAAAGGTTAAGGTTTTTGCCAGCTGGTTATATCTTCTCCTCTGCTTAGAGGGGGCAATAATATAGAAATTGTGTGATCATTTTTTCTCTGTTGACTTGGTCTGTCTTACACTAGATTTGCCCAACTCTTAGTCAAAACGGAGAGCTCTAGGCTTGGTGCTGTGGCTCACACCTGTAAGCTTAACACTTTGTTCGGGTGAAGAAAGGATTGCTTGAGGTCAGGAGATCAAGACAAGCCTAGCAACAAGGAGACCCAATCTCTATAAAAAAGCATAAAAAAACTAGCCAGACATGGTGGCATGTGCTTGCAGTCCCAGAGACTTGGGTGACTGAGGCAGGAGGATGGTTTGAATCAAGAAGCTATGATGATGCCGTTGCACTCTAGCTTGAGCAAGATTCTGTTTCAAAAAAACAAAACCAAACAGAAACAGAAACAAAAACAAAAAAATCTGACAGCTCTAAATTATGGGAAATAAGGCTTTTAAAATTGATGAAAACCCCAACAGTTACAGTATCAAGTTAAAAGAAATCAAGATATAGTAGAACCTACATAAGTGACTCCTCCCTACAGTAAACATCTCCTTACATTGCTCTAATTTTTATAGACCCAACATCTTCACATGTATGTATATCAGTGCAGGAGGCCTAGCTCCTTACGTTGACCACCTCCATATGTTGACCAGTTTGTTGCAATCCCTTGGGTAGTCATCTTTTAGAGGTTCTACTGGTTTTTATCCCCAACTATAGGGGGACATATTTTGACATATTTTAAGTGGCCCTTCAAAATCAATAATTTAACTAAAAATATGATACCTTTACAGGTCAAAAGAGACATTCTCTGAGAGCAGCTACCTATGAGTTTTTGTTTGTTTGTTTGTTTTTGAGACAGAGCCGCAAGCTGTCACCTTGGGTAGAGTGCTGTGGCATCACAGCTCACAGCAACCTCCAACTCCTGGGCTCAAGCGATTCTCCTGCCTCCACCTCCCAAGTAGCTGGGACTACAGGTGCCCACCACAACAGTCGGCTATTTTTTTTGGTTGCAGACGTCATTGTTGTTTGGTGGGCCCAGGCTGGATTCGAACCTGCCAGCTCAGGTGTAAGTGGTTGGCACCTAGCCACTTGAGCCACAGGAGCTGAGCCTACCTACGAGATTTTATTTATGTAATAAGACCACCTTTCAGCTCTCTTTGTGCTATTAGAATTAAATACACTATTAAAATACACTATTTGTCGGGCTCAGTGCCTGTAGCTCAGAGGCTAGGGCACCAACCACATACATCAGAACTGGTGGGTTCGAACCCCACCTGGGCCTGCCAAACAACAATGACAACTACAAAAGAAAAATAGTCAGACATTTTTGCAGGCCCCTGTAGTCCCAGCTACTTGGGAGGCTGAGGCAAGAGAATCATTTAAGCTCAAGTGTTTGAGGTCACTGTGAGCTGTGACTTAACAGCACTCTACTAAGAGCGACATAGTGAGACTCTGTCTCAAAAAAAAAAAAAAAATTCTATTTGTCAATGGCCAGATGAAATTAAGATGGATCCTTTATATCAGATGCAGAAATTAAATATACAGCAGGTGCCAAAAAAAGTGTACACACATTTTAAGAAAGAAAAAAATCTGTTTTGAAATTGTTATACACAATACACAGCAATAATGCTTGTTATTGGTATACGCATCTTATATTTCTTGTAATTGCATAAATCAAATGTGACTTCACTATTACCACCACTGGGCTGAGGTAGGGACACCAGTTTCAGTTCCTAAATGTCAGGGAGACAGAATAGTTTTGCTATTTTGCTTTAAGCCATTCCCAT
>CAUYRH010048596.1:0-53072 GCA_963574655.1 Perodicticus potto | reverse complement strand
TGAAAGGGCCTGTGTGACGCCATTTGGCTAACGGGCTCCATTTTGCAGGTTGCTGTGTAATTTGCAGTGTAATTGTTAGTTCTGTAACTTTTGGTTCCTGGCACCAGCCCCCCTTGACCACCCTCACCGGTTGCTTAGCACCGGCCCTTTCCTGCTCAGCGACCACCCACCCTGGACTCATCCCTCATCCAACCGTACCTAATCCCATTCCCCTTATCGCATTACCCCCCTCCCAACTTCCTTTTGGTATCCTATAAAAATACCTCAGCCCCACCCCTCGGGGCCATTCAGTACGCCATTTAGGTGGGGCTGAATGGTCCGGCTTGTAATAAATCCCACCCTTTGTTTTTGCATCGGTGCGCCTGGTGTGAGTTTCTTCTGGGGGGGACCCCGAAATTCGGGCACAACACTAAGATCAATCATATTAATGCACATACTCTGTCCCTATCTTGCTAATGGGCACCTTGCAGGACTTTGTTTTCATAACATCTGAAAAGAGCTGAGCAGACAGAAAGGAAATGTGAAATATTTCACTTTTACATTGGCTAGACCTATAGACTGAAAACAGTCTTTTAGAATTTTCTTTTTACAGCCTTGAAGATTTCTTTCTTTTTTTTTTTTTTTTTTGAGACAGAGCCTCAAGCTGTCACCCTGGATAGAGTGTCGTGGCATCACAGCTCACAGCAACCTCCAATTCCTGGGCTCAAGTGAGCCTCCGGCCTCTGCCTCCCAAGTAGCTGAGACTATAGGCACCCGCCACAACGCCCGGCCATTTTTTTGGTTGCAGCCGTCATTGTTGTTTGGTGGGCCTGGGCTGGAGTTGAACCCATCAGCTCAGGTGTATGTGGCTGGCGCCTTAGCCGCTTGAGCCACAGGCATCCAGCCAGCCTTGAAGATTTCTTAAAGGGACCGTGGGAATGCAAGCTACAGGTCTCTGTTCTCGCCCCAAAGCAAATCTCTAGGGCAAAATCACTGATAAGATCACAATCACCAGAGATAAGCCTGTTGCCATAGGGAAGGCAGCCACTTCTGTTATGAGTCTATGGCTAAGTAGAAGGAACTGATGAAGCAGTTTTACAGTATTAATTTGGCTACAGCCATAAATCTTCCTCACCCCCTTTATATCTCCTAAATAAAAAACATGAGTAGCTGGTTTGCTAGAGGAACACTATCTCCCTCTCTTTCACTTCGGGGTTGGCCCATTTTTAATTGGAAGAAGTAAAATAAATTTTTCTTTCCTAATCTTCGGAGAAATCTTTCTCAAAACCCACATTTACTAGTTCACACCCCAACACTCCTGAGGCCTCAAATATAAGAGAAAAGCAGAGGAAGGGTGGATTGTCTCTCTTTCCCTGAGCTGGTACACCAGAGCTCCCAGTTCGAAGAACTTCAGACTCTGGGAGTTACACCAACACTCCCCCTCCCCTCTCCCTCTCTGGGAGGGACTCTGGGAGTTACACCAACACTCCCCCTCCTCCCTTTCCTCCCTCTCAGGCCTTCAGCTTCACCATCAGCTCCCCTGGTTGTTAGTCATTTGGAGACTGACCTCCACCATGGGATTTTTCTAGTGCTCCAGCCTGCAGATGGCATATCACAGGACTTTGTGGTCTCCATAATCTCCTCATTCTGTATCTCTATAAATCCCATTGGTTCTGTTTCTCTGGAGAACCCTGATGAATATAATGTAGATACGATGATTGACTATTGACCGTGTATCTATTGTTACTTTAAATAATAAGTGCCAGAAAATGAAAGTCACACTCAATCAAAGTTTATTCACCCAAGATTTTTAGGACACACCTGGGAAAAGCACAGCCCACAAAACATCTTCTGCGGACGGGGTCTCTCCATAGAAAAGGTTGAGAACTTCACATTTAAAGAAAAAGTGGTACACAGGAAAAAGGGAAGTGGTGAAGGAGGTGAGCCACTGGGCTCAGGGAACTGATGGTATTCCTGTAAAGATCTACTTGGTGCTTAGTAAATCTACACAGATGAACATTCAAAAAAGGGGGCAGAGTTTCCTGACCTTCTCAGGGTGGAGAGAAGAGTCATCCTATCTCTTCCTTGTTTGCATCTATGGAGATTAACCTGTAATTAATAGTTAAGGCTTATTTAGGCTATAGTCCTGAGGTTATAAATGGCAAGTGTTTGTTTTGGAGGGAACTGAAGGAAAATATTTTACCCAAAATAGATTTATTTAATATATTTTGAGATGGCTGTGAGCAAACAGGAATAATGCTGCAAGGCTCTCTAGGTGGAGCATTTCCATCTGTAGAGATTCTGTGTTAAATGCAGCCCAGGCCCTGCCTTCCTTCATCTGGGACAGGTTTGCTGAGAGTCCAGAACCCACAAACGTCTGAATAAAAATGTTTTCCTGGGGGCTGTTATCACTGTTATCATAAGGCTTATCTGCATTAAAAGATACCTTACCAGCTGGCTTCTTTTTTTCCTCCCATATCGTTCTCCAAATGAAACAAAACAAATCCTATTTGCTCATTTTCTAAGCCCCTTACTTTCTTAAGTGAAGGAGCTAAGAAAATTTCATCTCAAAATGTGACTCCTTGGTACAAAAAATATTCTGAACTAAAGGCCATTCACGATCGGAAAGCACCAGAAAGGAGATTTCCCTCTATCTCCATAAAATCGGACTGACCTGATCCAAAGATTGAAGGGGAGCAACCGATGCTGGGTTTTTATGCTCCTTTAATGAAAAATATGTTCTAATTTTCCTTGTAATTTATTTTTTACACTATCTGTGGTTTATTTAGTATTTTTTAGTTTCCAAATATCTGGGAATTGTTCATTTTTCTTTGTTAATGATTTCTACTTTAGTTTCTTTGTGACTGAAGAACATGCTCTGTAATTTCAATCCTTTGAAACTTATTGAGACTTGTTTATGGACAGATTTGTTTATAGCACATGGTCTTCGTCAATGTTTCATGTGCACTTGAAAAGAAGTGTATTCTGAAGTACTGGGTATGGTGTTCTATAAATGTCAATTAGCTGAAATTGTTTTGTAATGTTCAAATCTTCTGATCCTTAGCATATTTTTTGTTATTTTCTTTCTTTGATCCTAAGTGTCTTTTGATCTATTTATTCTATCTGTTACTGAGAGAGGGGCGTTAAATTTCCCAACTATAATCAGGGATTTGTCTATGTTCTCTTTAGTTCCGTCAGTTTTTGCTTAATGTACTTTTTTTTTACTCTGAAGCCTTGGCATCATGGGCATAAACTTTTCTTTGTTTTTTTTTTTTTTTGCAGTTTTGGGCATAAACTTTTTAAGATTGTCATCCTGATGACAATATGATCATTTTATCATAATAAAGGCTCCCTTTTATTTTTGGTAATTCTTTTTGTCTTGAAGCCTGTTATGTCAGATATTAATCATAATACTTCAGCTTATGACTACTTGCATGGCATATTTTTTCCATGTTTACTTTTAACCATTTGTCTTTAAAGTATGTCTCTTACAAATACCATATACTTGATTCCTACTGTTTTACCTAGTCTGCTGATCTGTTAATTGATCTTTAGTCAGTTTACATTTAATGAAATTATTTATGGTTGGCTGTACATCAACTCTCTGGCTAGTCATTCTATTTATGCCATATGCTTTGTTCATTTTTTTCCTTTCAGATTCATCAAGTATTATTTAGCATTTCATATTATTGCCTTTTTTGTCTTTAGTTATATCTCTTGATTTTTTTTTCAAAAACATTGTTTGCTCTAGGGATTAAAACGTACATACATTCCAAGAAGCCAGGCCAAGCCAACATGTCCACACCAAATTCAATCCAGCTGAGGGGTCCTGAGTGTGGGTGGACATGGCAGTTTTGTGTTAAATTAAAAAAGGAGGTCAATAAAACTTTCTGTATATTACTACTTAATCTTCTGCGATAGAAAGTGTTTCAACCCTCAAAATAAATATTTACCTATCTATACATTACAAATACTGTACATGTAAGTATCTCCCATTGCTATCAGTGAGAAGTCCACAGTCCTTATCATGGTCCATTGTCAAAGATTTATGACCTAGCTTCTGCTGATATCTGCAGCCTTTCTTCCAAACCCCCAAATCTCTGTGTTAACTTTGCTGTGGTTCATCCGTGTTGGACACTTGTCTCACACTTCTGGGACTTCTATTAACTGTTTCTTCTGCTTTCAACACTTCATCTTCCAGCTTGCTAATTAGGACTCATCCCTCAGAAAGCAACCATCACTTCCTAAGAGTTTAGGGGGTGCATGCGTGTAGGGCTTCCAAGTGGGGCAAATGCCAATGTTGGTGGGAGTGGGGTTTAAATCTCCTGCAACGTGCTGTATAATTCCTTTTTATAAACAGTCCTACATTGTAAGTCTACCTTCCCTTTTAACTATTCAGGCTGCAGTTGGTTTTGCTCATTGTGAAATCCCAGCACTTTGCAGACATGTGGTACAAAACAGGCACTCATTGAGATTATCTACATTAAATAGAATGATGGGACTTCAATGGGGGAATATGGTGGCTTCCTTATCTTACAGATGAAAGCACTGAGGGCCAAAAGTCATGGGAGTTGCCCAAAGTCACAATATTGGCTATTGGTAAGGTCAAATATAGGGTAACAGGCACACTCTTTCTTCTCAGGCACCATTGTCTTGAAGGCTTTCCTTTCACAGAGAAGGGACTTTCCTATTCAAGATGCCGCAGAGATGACAGCTCCGACTGCGGCTGTTCACTCTACCCATTGCCAGAATGTGGAAGGCACATGGCAGAGTTCTAAGAATGTGGTGTAGAATGTGGGGGAGACCATACTATGTCTCCCCCCAAATATGAAAGATCCTTGAGCTGAAAGGATCAAGAAGCAGCAGAGTCAGGAAAGCTCTGGCCAAGGCCCTATATGCCTAAAAGTAGTACACAGACTCACACTAAGGTATCTGTTCCCTCTCTACCAGGGAGAACAAAGGTTAACCACTGAAGGCAATTTTAGACCCTCGTGGCCTGGAGATGATACCAGGGAGATCATAAAGAAGCTTTACTAATTGGCCTGTGTCTCCCGTTTATTTGCTTTCCCATATAAGACGCTATATAGCTGGAATTCAGTCACCTTTTTGAGAGGGACTCAAGCTCTTACATCCCCCCACGTCTCCCATGTATATATGAAATGTACATGCCAATAAACTTGTTTTTCTCTTGCTAATTTGTCGTTTGTAGCACGAATCCGGTCCAACTAAGAACCTAACGGGTGAAAAAAATCCCCTACACGTCACAAGCTCCAGAGAAATTTGGAAAGTCTTCTCTGTACGTCCAAGCCAAGCATACATCTGCCAAGAAATTTCTGTGGCTCCAACTGCCCCTGAAATCCTGGCAACTAAGGCCAGAGGCAGAAGAAGGCAACCCCACGTGCCAGCGGGGGTTGATCTGGCCCCGCGGTGGCCGGCGCTGTCCGGCTCCAAGTGCGGAGGTGGCAGCGGGCGCTCCGCCCCTTCCTCGTACGCTGGTCTCCACCTCTCGGCCCCTTCTTCTACCTTCACCTTCCCTGTCCAGCGGTGCGTCCACGTGTGCGCCCAGTAAGGCGTCCTCCGACTTGGGTGGCGAGGGACGAGCTGCGGAACCCCGGCCAGGCACCGGACGGCCCCCGTCCCCCTCCTCCGTCCCCGAGCCCGAGCGCGCCGGGGCGCGGGGCGCGGTTGTCCTCACACGCGCATAAAGCGCCAGAGGGCGTTTGCGGCTGGAGGAAACCGACACTTACCGCGCAACTGCCGACAGGCCGCGCCTGCCTGCTCCAGCTCCGCCAAGTAGGTGTGATCCCCCACTTTGCAGAGAGGGAACCCGTCTGGGCCTGTCGCTGTGCACTTTGCAGAAGCCTTTGTGCTTCCGTCTCGAAGCTCTTGGCTCTGGTCGCACTTCCTCCGCCTGGAAACCCGGAGCCTTCTCTCGCGAGGCGTCCTCCGCCCTGCAGAGGGCCCTTTCGGTTTTCAACGCTTGGTAGCCGCTCTGCTTGCGGGATTGCCAGGCCTGATCCTGGAAACCGGTGTCGGGCTGTGGACTTGCCACCGCCCCGCGGGACACCCTGAGCCTCGACCTCCGCTGCCCTGCCATACTCGCCCTCCCCCCACCCCCGCCCGCCGCAGGCTGTACGGCCCGTCCCGGCCTCCGCCCACTGCGCTGCCCTTCCTCAGCCTTGTGCAGTCTGGAGAGCCCGGCCAACTGGGGGAGGACCCCTAGGAAGACTTCAGGGAGCAAAATATAGGCACGGGGGCCCTCTGGGCTTCTGGGCCTCCCACACATCACCACGCGTCATTTCCTTGTCTGTCAGGACTGGGAAAATTGGCGAGGAGTTTTGATATGATGACTCGTATTTTATTGCACTTTGGCCATGAGCCAGCGTTTGTTTTAAGTACTTTATTTTCATTATCTCATATGTTTATACCCTCACGGCTGGCCCATGAGGTGGTCACTGTTCACATCTGCCGGCAGGTTGAGACCACTCTCCCCTGTCCTCTACACCTCCCTCCATCCAGAGTGAAGATACGTCTCTAGGGTTGTACCTGGGGGGCCTCCCCTTGTGGAAACCCTCACACCTCCCTCCCTTCATTTCTCACCAGCAAACAATCTTATCCTCCCCTCTATACCAGAAGACCCCAAGATGATCTGCTTTAACTCAGAAAATGTAATCTAACTTTTTGAAATTGAGGTCCGCGAGGATGGTAAAAGAAGGTTGGTGACCCGTTAGGCTGCGGAATGAAAAACTTCTGCAGAAGTCTAACAAGTGAAAGAATATTAAAGTCATGACAGTGTAGCAAGGATAGCTCCTGACATGTACTAGGTCCTTACTAGAGTTTATTTAATGAACTGATCACACACATTGTTACTACTAGGAAGGGACCAGGAAATAGTGGTTGCTTGAACTTAAAGGAAGAGGCAGTTAAGAGAAAGGGGACCCCAAGACTTAGACTCATTTTTGATGCTTGGTGCTAGAGAAAGCCCGGAGCAGGACTGTGCATTGAGTGCTCTGTCTTTTTGCAGATGTTCACCATTCCACAGAAGGAATCTGGTGCACCTGCCACCAGGGTGAGTCCAGCCTCCACACAGGACCTGGACAGTAGCTCTGGGGATGGTCTGGAAGGAGAATGCGCCAGAAAACCAGACCAGAAGCTGTTGGAACTCCGTGGAATGGGTGATCCCACCATGTTCTCCTCTGACAGCTCCTACCTGTCCTCAAGAGGAAGAATGATTAAATGGTTCTGGGACTCAGCGGAGCAGGGCTACAGGACCTACCACATGGATGAGTATGATGAGGAAAAGAACCCCAGCGTGAGTGAAGCTCCCCTCCCACTGGGACCCAAGAAGGGGCTACAGGGTGGAGTACTTTGCCTTAGCCAATAGGACAGCACCCAGCTCTTGTCAAGTTGGAGTTTTAGTCCTCTGACCTCCAAGAGGCCTTCTGATGTGGCTTAGAGTTCTCCATTATAATGGGCCATTATAATAAAGGGGACCCTGATTTGTGAGAGAGGAATTCTGGAACCACAGAATGCTCTTTTTTCTTTTTCTGTTGCCTAGGCTGGAGTGCAGTGGTGTCATAGCTCACTGCACCCTCACACTCCTTGGCTTAAGAATCCTACTGCCTCAGCCTCCTAGTAGCTGGGACTACATGGGAGGAGGCTCTATTTCCACTTTCACTCACATGGTGATTGCCAGACCTCAGACTCTCTCCACCTCGGGCTTCTCCAGGGGACTGCCTTTTGTCATGGCAGCTGGCTTTCACAGGGCAGAGATCACTATGGAAGCCACAGACTCTTTGATAACATCACCTCAGAAGGGACATCCCATCACATTTTGTGTGTTCTGTTTATTAGCAGCAGGTCACTTGGTCTAGCCTACACTCAAGGGGTGTGAATACCAGGAGGTGAGGATCTTAGAGGCTGCCCCCCATGAGAGCAAATCATGAAGATAAGTGTGGGAAGAGTATTCTAGGCAGAGGAAACAGCCAGTGCAAAGGCCCTGTGGTGGAGTCATGCTTGATGAGTTCAAGGGACAGGAATGGGGCCACTGAAGCTGGAGTAAAGCTAGGTGGACAGGTAATGAAATTAGAAAAGTAATGAGAAGGCTCTCACCAGTTACCAGGCCCTCCTTCATCTTGGACTTCCTAGCCTCCAGAACCATGATAAATAAATTTATATCATTTATCAATTCTTCAGTCTGGAGCATTTTGTTATAGCAGCACAAATGAATGAAGATAGTGAGGTATTGAGTAAATAGGAAAATGTATGTGGGGGCAGAGGATAATGGGAATTTTCTGTCCTTTCTACTCAACTTTGCTGTTAACCTAGAACTGCTCTGAGAAATACATTCTATAAAAAATAAAGTAAATATGGGATTTTCCAAAAACAAAAAAAGGGGGGAGGTCGGGTAATGGGGCAGCAGTGGCAAGACTTCTGATTTTAGACAGAGCGGGATAGTATGTAGTCAAAGGAGGAGGAATCAAAGTCTAAGTCATCTTTTAAAAACTGAAATAGGATCAGTTTACTGATTGCTGTATACAGATTATATACCGATTGTATACAGTATACAGATTGCTGTATACAGATAAGGGAGTATGCAAGAGAGGAAGTAGGGAGGCTATTGTGATGATGTGGACAAGAAATTATGGTGGCTTGTTCCAGGACTCAGCAGTTGGACTGTGCATGCATTTTGAAGGTAGAGCAACCAGGATGTATGGATAGATTGGCTGTGGGTGGAGGAGCCTCACATTTTGCTTTCCAGGTGAAGCAGCAGCACTACCTTTTATCTTGTTGTAATCTGGCTCATTCAAATTCTACTTTTTCATCCCTGCTTTGCTTCCCTGTGCAGGAGGCACCAATTCTGTCTGGGCACTCTGTAAGGGAGAGCTTGGGCTGTGCCTTCTGGTCCCTCCCTCCTGATACCTGAGGATCCAGGTGCTGTGTGATGTTGCAGGTCTCGTGGGAAGTGTTTACAATGGCACAGAGGGCTCTACACCCGCCCTGTTCCTGTTCCTCCCAGAGAGTTAATTTACTGTGAACATTCTTTCATCCTATAAACATGTATTGAGTTAGACTAAGCCCCTTGAGAGGTACAATGGTGTCTTTGGCCTGCCTCTGGCCTCCAGGGAGTTCACCCTCATAGGAGAGATATATCACATACATCAGTCCCTGTGACCTGGGGCAGAAACTGACCTGTGCTCTAAAGGGGACAGAGAAAGATCTCGGGATACAGAAGAAGAAAAGATCCTTCTAGGTAGGACTTTGTGGAAGCTCCCTTGTGGATATAGCATTGGGCAGAGCATTGGAAATGGGAGCCAAGTGGAGGGCACAGCTTGAGCAAAGGCAGGGAGGGGGATTGGGAGGGTGGGATTGCACAGGGCTTCCACTTTGCTTTGGGGCCTTGGTGGGCTCCTTGGGCCTTTCATTGTCACTCCTCTGCCATGCTCACCCTGCCTCTGCACCTCTCTTCTCCAGGGCATCATTAACTTGGGCACCAGTGAGAATAAACTCTGCTTTGATCTGCTGTCCAAGAGGGTAAGTCCTGGGCTACCTCTGGGTGGCATCACCAGTTGTTTTTCGTTTTTTTTTTTTTTTGAGACAGAGTTTTACTTTGTTGCCCTCGGTAGAGTGCTGTGGCGTCACTGCTCACAGCAACCTTCAACTCCTGGGCTTAGGTGATTATTCTCTTGCCTCAGCTCCCAAGTAGCTGGGACTACAGGTGCCTGCCACAATGCCCGGCTATTTTTTGTTGCAGTTTGGCAGGAGCCGGGTTTGAACCCGCCAGCCACCCTTGGTATATGGGGCTAGCACCCTACCCACTGAGCCACAGGAGCCGCCTATCACCAGCTTTGAGTAACTGTCTTTCCTGGAATGCTTTTCCCACAAGAGCCTTAGTGTCCCTGGCCTGGGAATCAGGAAATCCAAGTCCCAGGCCTGCCTCAGGGACAACTTTTTATGGGATCTTGAGTGAGTCACTTCCCTACTGTGGTTCTCTTTGGACTCTTTCCCTTACTCAGTGCCTCATGCTGTGTTGGGTCCCTGATCTCTGGGGAGAAATAGTGCTATGTGGTCAATGTTTAGCAACTAGCCCTTCTGGGGAACAATAACAACAAAAAACAGCCCTGATTTGTAGCTTTGCCAATTTCCATAGTGTAAATTAGCACGTGGCCAATTACTGATGTGCCATCACTGCATACGGAGTTGGAAGAAAGGTGCACCGGTGTACTTTGTATAATTTTCCCACCATACAGGCATACAAGGTCTAACAAATAAGTTCATGAACTAATCCTAGAAAAAGTGCTATGTAACCTCTTTGCTGAAGATCACTATGGTCACCTTTGAGGTACTCAAAAGAAGCTATAAACCAACGCCAGCACTTCGTCCACCCTTCAGAGCAGTTTTGGAATTCTTTTTCTAGTATGTCCACCAGATCTGTCACTGTATG
The DNA here is from genome assembly GCA_963574655.1 of Perodicticus potto. Classification (NCBI taxonomy): domain Eukaryota; kingdom Metazoa; phylum Chordata; class Mammalia; order Primates; family Lorisidae; genus Perodicticus; species Perodicticus potto. The sequence continues at coordinate 42,649 of CAUYRH010048596.1, read as the reverse complement.
GCACACAAAAACATATAGTAACAATAATAAATGCCATTCAGCACTGCCACACACTGAGGTGAACACGGCTGTGAGACACTGATATACCAAGGTTATGAAACTTTGCTGAGGTGTTTGTACAGTGCTGCAATGTAATTGCATGTGGTAACTTTGTGAACTGAATTATCAGACCTGTATAGACTAAGGTAACCACAGGATACATAGTGGTATGTAATAACAAATCAGAAAGTGATGATGTTAAGAGTGCTTATTACCTTTGTTTTTAAGATAATTTACTTAATTTTAAGTTTATATTAATTTAATTTTTAAGAATGGCTGTTTTTAATACAGCTTACAAAATTCCTAAAACTTTCATAATCAGATTTCTTGAGCTGGTGTGAACCATCTAGCAAACCACTGCAAACATCCAATAATTGTGTCTCCCAAGGCTGCAGTGGCAGAGTTTGGGTTTGTAGGGACACAAAAGAATATATTTCCAAAGGCGAAAAAATCCAAGCCCCAAGGGGCAGGGGTTCCAGGGAGTAGGTTTTTAAGAGCTGTTTAATGTAAAGCTACTCCTCCTTCGAAGGCAGCTCAGCACCAAATTAAATAAAAGATGAGCAACATTATAATTATAAATATTCTATTAAAAATATAAAAAGTCTCTGGTAAAATTAATTTTAATAATATTTTTATTTAGCCCAATGTATTTAAAGAATGGCTATTTCAACATGTAATCAATAAATCATCGATGGTGTATTTTGCATACTTTGTCCATACTAAGTCTTCAAAATCTAGTGTTTCTCCATTTAAAGCAGCCACATTTTCAGAGCTCGGTAGCCACATGTGGCTTGTGGCTACCACATTGGACAGGGCAGCTGTAAGGAAGAGAGAGGAAAGTGGCTGATTCCTTTTCTTTCTTCTGACCCCACTGCCCAAGGCCCCTGCACTGGCCCTTTTTTGACATTGTGCCTGTGACGCCTGTAAAGTTACTAACCCAGCACTTGGTCACAGAGTAGGTGATCTAGAAGCTGTCATTTTTTCCTAAGCGTGAAGTTGAGCTCACTCTGCAGGAAGACAGTGGCCTGAGTCCTCCAGAAGTGGGACCCAGGACTGAAGTGGTGGTCCCAGTGCTGGGGGCTTTTCTGTCACCCCATGGAGTCGCTGAGCAGCCTGGTCTCCCATTACTGCCTCTGCACATCATCCCTCTGGGCTTTTCTACTTGGCAGTGTTATATAAAGAGCACTGGACTAGGAGTCCAAAATTCTGCATGTTTGTCTCCATTCTGCTGCTTGCTAGCTCTGTGACCTTGTTTGAATGACCTTTCTTTCTTTCAACCTTGGTTTCCTTATCTGCAAAATGGGCATGAGAAAGCCACTCCTGTGCCGTGCCTCTGGTGACCAGAACAAGGGCTTGGCTTTCCAGGCCCCGGTGCTGTGAATGCTGGTGCCAATGCCAGCGCCAGTGCCACCCTCAGCCCTTCTCTTTCCTCTCTGTCCCCAGCTAAGTCAGCAAGACATGCAATGGGTAGAACCATCCCTGCTGCAGTACCCTGACTGGAGGGGACATCTGTTGTAAGTAGTTGCCATAGGCTAGTGGTTCTTAGCATGGGGCGAGTTTACCCCTTTGGGGAATGTGTGGCAACATCTGGAGGCATTTTTGGTCATCATTGCTGGAAGCGGGTGCTTCTGGCATTTAGTGGGGACAGGCCAGGGATGCTGCTGAAGCTCCTGCACTGCACAGCATAGCCCCCACAACAAAGACCTATCTGGCCCCAATGTCAATAATAGCAGGTGGAGAAAGCCTTCCAGGGCAGACGGGCTAGTCCTGAAGACCTGGAGATTGCAGGGCCTCCTGGAGCATCTGCGGGGGACTGGTGCCTCCTGCCAGTCCCACCCCAGCATAGGAGCTACTTGGCTTTGTTTCTGTGACCCTGGGTGTTTGGTATGGAGAGGACCTTCCATGGAGTAGTCTTCATTTCCACTGTCTCAGTAGCTCAGAGAGGCCAGCATTGGTGTCAGGAGAACTTGCAGGGCCTTTTCCTAATGGTAAGAAGAGGAGGTAAATAATACCGTGAACGGTTTGTCCTCATGGAGTACTTACAAGGGGCTGGATGCTCTTCTCAGGGCTTAGCAGCCAAGCAGAACTTGACCCCAAGACTGATTGCAGGGTCCTACGTTCATTTAGTGTAGCAGGTAGAAGGGTGGGCTCCGGCGTCAGACCACTGGAGTTAAGTGTGTGCTTTCCCACTTATCAGCAGGTGACTTCATTCCTACAGTCCTCAGTCTGTCTATGCAAGGGGGATAATAATAACAGTCACATCATAGGATTATTATGACGATCAAATAAGTAAAATTTTCTGAATAACATTTGCATAAGGCAGCAGTTCTCAACCTGTGAGTCGTGACCCCTTTGGGGGTCGACCAACCCTTTCACAGGGATCACCTAAGATCATCCTGCATATCAGATATTTACATTGCGATTCATAACAGTAGCAAAATTACAGTTATGAGTAGCAACGAAAATAATTTTATGGTTGGGGGTCACCACAACATGAGGAACTATATTAAAGGGTCGTGGCATTAGGAAGTTTGAGAACCACTGGCATAAGGTAAATGTTCAAAAAATATTAGCAATATTAGCTGTGGTAATAATGATATTATTATGATTAGTTAGATCATATATAGCGTGTTACTTTTGGTATCCCTGAGGTCTGATTAGGTGGGGTTCGCTGTCCTAGAACTCCTGCAGTACACATAGGTGGTGGTGGTGGGGAGGGTTCCAAAGATGGAGATGGGTGCGACCACACTGGCCTGGTGGGAAACTGGGAAAGAATAACAGCAGCTGCCTGCAGAGTCACCAGGGCGCTCTGGGCTGCGTTGTGGGTTGAGGACACTCTGGCAAGCACTGGCTATCTGTCTTATCTCCAGTCTCCGGGAGGAAGTGGCCAAGTTCTTGACTTTCTACTGCAAGAGCCCAGCACCCCTCAGACCAGAGAATGTGAGTAGCCCCCTCTTATGTTCCTTCTTGCCCTTCTGCCTCCCCTCCCAACTTTTGGCTGGCCAAGGGCAAGGTGGGATTGGGATCTGCCTTTTATCTGGTTTTGATTTGTTTCGATGTGGAATTAGAAATTCCTCTTCCCTTCTTGCCCTTAATCTTAGATGTTAAAACTTTGGGTATAATTTCTGTCCTTGTTCTCCCTCGCCACGCTGTCAGGCAAGACCTTTGAGTGACTGGCCCTCTCTACCTTGCTCTAATGATTTGGAGCAGGGTCCACACAGATGACCTTGACTGTTATTTGGGAGGGGCCTTTGGGGACCTCATGGGTTTTGTTGTGACAGAGCCCTGGAGGGTCTGAGGGGGGCCTGGCTTGCCCTCTGTGCTGTCCTGGGACAAAGGCTGCGGGTCCTGGCTTTCTCATGGAACGGTTCATTTCCATCCTGTGGATGTGTCATCCTCAGGTGGTTGTTCTCAATGGCTGTGCCTCCCTCTTCTCTGCTCTGGCCACTGTGCTGTGTGAGGCGGGGGGTAAGTGAGTTCTGTGGCCCCTCTGCATGGGGGGCAGTGTTGTGTCCACAGCATTCCCAGGCTGGCCTCAATGAATGCATTAGTATGCTTTGGCCATGACAGAATATACTAGGCTGCAGGGGGTTTAAGTAAGTGGCTTAACAAGATACCCAGGGGTTGGCAGTTCCATGGGAGGTTAGTGTGACGTCAGGGTCCTGGGCTCTCACTTCTCTTTTCCTTCGTGGTTGCAAGGTATTTGTTGCACCCTCATATGACAATGCATCTTAGAGCAGGAAGAAATGGATGAGATTGTGCCATGACTTTTTTATCAGGAGAGGAGAGTAGGGGTACTCTTTCTCAGAAGAGTCCCAGTCCCACCCGAGGTCCCCTATATACCAATCAGAATTGATTCATAAACCCGTTCCCAAATCAGACTCTGGTGAAGGCAACTAAGAAAAACACGGTTGCCTTAAACCAAACATGGTTCATCCCCTAGGGCTGTGGAGATGAACCCCCCTGGGTTGCTGATCATATCTGAAAAAACTGGTGGTCTGTTAGCAAGAAAGAAAATCAGAATGGTGGGTGAGTAGGCAGCCAGCCATGCTGGTGCAAGAGCCATAGTAGTATTAAGATCTGGTCATGGCCAGGGTTATTGGTTACAAGGAACAGAGGCCCACTCTTGGTGGCTTAACTAGTAATGACAATGTTAGTAACATTTAGTGACCGGGTCTTGGCTTCAGGCTTTATGCACAGTATGCCATTTAATTCTCGCATCACCCCTACAAGATAAGTTCTGTGATTATTCTCATTTTACAGATGAGGAGACTAAGGCATAGGAGATTAAGCAATTTGTCAAAGTGCCACAAAGAGAGGTGGTAACCAGGATTCAAACCATAAGGGGAAGAGTCATTGTAAAGTTATAATAGGTGATTTCTTTCTTTCCCATTCTATAATGCTCAAGAACAGGGACCCTCTAAACTTCAGGTTCCTGTCTATAAAGTTAGGATGATAATAGTACATACTTGGGAGAGTGTGAAAAGCAAATGAGATGAAATACAAATAAATATTCAGCATAATTGGCAGCACATAGTGAGTGCTCAGTAAATTATCTCAGTGGACCATAGCTTTAAAAAGAATTTTGGGAGTTGAGAGCATGAGCATGTCCCCAATGTTTCCCAAGGATGTTGAAGACTTGGAGAGCCAATGGGTCGATGGACAGGGGACAGGAGTGTACTGGCTCAAGGATGAAAGGCCCTGACCCCTTCTGTCCCCAGAGGCTTTCCTGATCCCTACCCCGTACTATGGAGCTATCATACAGCACGTCTATCTCTATGGCCATGTCCGGCTGGCCTACGTCTATCTGGACAGTGAGGTAAGGTGTGACCTGGGCCTGCCTGTAGGCCAGGAGCTTCTTGTGTCTGAATTTGAGGGTGGATGACATGGAAGGAAGTCCATGCTAGGGGGTCAGGAGCTGTGGGGGACAGGGAAGGGAGTCTTCTATTGCCATGTGGCTATCACACTTGGCAGAGGCTTCCAAGCTCCAGGCTCTGATACCCCTGGTGTTGATGTAGAAGCCAAGAGCCAGTTTCAGAAATAGTGGGGTGGGAACAGGGCAGAGAAGACCTCAACCTGGAAGTCCTCAGAACCCTGATCAGAAGACCCTGGCAGCCTCCGTCAGAAACTAAGAGTTATGAGGGTGTGATGGGGTGGGGTGGATGGCAGTAAGATACCCACCCCTCATTTTTTAGTGACTGTTTCAAGTAGGCTGGTAATTATAGAGGAGGAGAGGCCTGAAAGTTCAGGTTTGGGTGGTGGTCACTGAATTTGGTTGGTAGCTTTGGTGGGTCTTTTTCCAGGTCACTGGGACAGACACACGCCCCTTCCAGCTCACAGTGGAGAAGCTGGAGATGGCCTTACAAGAAGCTAATTCTAAGGTTTGGGGCTCAAAATCAACCCAAGGCTGGGAGTGGGTGTGTATGAGGAAGGCATGAACCCTCTTCCTGTGGCTGATATCCACATGGGAGCAGGGTTGGCAACCCTTAATGGGGACATGTGGATAGAGTGGTGGCGCAGAACTACTTTGGGAGCCAGGTAGGACCCTACCCTTGGAAAGTCTTTCCTTTAGAAAAAGACCCCTGTGTACAGAGAATCAACCAGGCAGCTGTGCCCCAAATACTCCCCTCTCCCCATCCCATCTGATTCTGATTCTGTGGGTCAAGTGTGGAGTGCAGGAGCCTGTGGTTTAATAAGTGTCCCTTGTTGACTTATTAAAGGGCAGGAGGGGGGCCCTGCCCACTTTGAGGGGACCCAAGTCCCCCTGAAGAAAGGCAGAGACTAGTACTTGGTGGTTCCTTTCCAGTCCATTTCTGTCTACTTAACATTTTCTACCTTGGTTGTTAGAGCTGTACAAGCTCACTGTAGGAATTTTGAAAGTGCAAAAGGCCCACCCTTAATTCTGCCAGCATTTGGGCACATTTCCCTCTGGGCCTTGCTCTTAGCATTTGTTTTCCTTTCATTGTTGGCACAATCCACAGATGTCATTCCGGGTCATACTAATGTTCTTCCTGTTGGATCATGAACATGGCCCCCCACTTTTCCCTGGGAGCCACCGGTGATTGCCCCCCTTTGACTGTACAGCTCTGGCCTTGCGAAAGAGCTGAGGGTCCCTTGCCTCATGATGGTTTCAGGGTGTAAAGGTCAAAGGCCTCATCCTTATCAACCCCCAGAACCCTCTGGGTGACATCTACTCCTCGGGAGAGCTGCAGGAGTACCTGGTATTTGCCAAGAGGTGAGGCACCCACAGTCCCCCTCACAGCATCTGGGCAGGCCCTTTTATCCTCCTTACCACATTGGGGGCTTCTGTTATACTTGCTTTGGCCCCTTCCTGTGGTGGAGTAGGGAAGTAGGAATTTGTAAGATGCTCACTTTCCGACAATAGCTATCATTTCTTACACACTCTGTATCTCATACGGTCCTCACAACAACCCTGTCAAGTACTGATACTATTTGGGGCCCGGTTCAGAGTCATCACGTGAGGTGTGGAGCCCCACTGGGGTATGGGTCTTTCTGACTCAAGCCCTCATACTTAACTGTGCCCCTCCTTGGAGTACCCGGTGGGGGGTTCCCCCTCTCCCCTATAGTGCTCCACTGTCATCTGTTTTGAAAGCTCTGCTGTCAATCTGCTTTGCATGTGTGGCTTCCTGTTAGTTTGAAAAAATAGACAACAGCAGGGTGATCCTGGAGAAAACCAGTTTGGTAACACTAGGCTGGACCTGGGTCACTCTAGGTTTGTGGTGCTCTGCCACCCAGCTCTGCAAACTAAGCTCTCTCCCCCTCCCCATCTGCCTCCCTGCAGGCACGAGCTGCACGTGATTGTGGACGAGGTCTACATGCTGTCTGTGTTTGAGGACTCGGTTGGGTACCGAAGTGTTCTAAGCCTGGAAGGGTGAGGGTCTCTCAACACCACTAACTCCACCAGCCCCGCCCCCCCAAAGGTGCTCTAATCTCTTTCTGGCTCAGCCCATAGGACATGGCTTGCCCAGGGCAATTTCTCTTCAGCTGATGACGCTGGTCCTCACATTCCCTGGTGAGAGGTTGGAAGGGTTGGGCTAGATGGTGGGTTTTCAAATTATTCTGGGGCTTCTGAGAACAGCAAGGAGGGGCTTTACAATTCCTTAAGGGAGGGCTGAGTGGGTGGAAAACTGGCCTTTGCTGATTCCTTCATCCCCAGTAGCTCTTTTTCTTCTTTCATTCATTTACTTTCTCATTCATTCATTACATACTTCTGGAGCCACTTGCATGTGCCAAACACTTCTGGCTATTTAAATATAGGGCTTAAAAAATTAGACGTTGTGCAAGCAAAAATTTGTGGCCAACATTCCTTTGGAAACACTTAAACCAGATCATCTGTAAATTCTGTAGATGTGGCCCCAGGAACTTTAACAGATCCTGCTGTTTGATGCCCTAGTAGGTTCTTTCCACTGGTTCTCTCATCCTATTCCTCACAAAGCTCTACAAAATAGATGGAGCATGAATTGTTAACTCCCATACATTTTATGGATTAGGAAAGTGAGACAAAAAGAAAAGAGTGACTTGTCCATGATCCTTGGGTAGTCATGGAAACAACACGTATTGAGCATCCCTCCTGGGGCAGGTACTGTGGTTGGTGTTGTGGTTACAACACTGAATGAGAAAGACATATGTGGAACTTTGATTTGTACCCAGGAAACAAAAAAACCAAGGCATTTTAGCTTGTAAATACACAGCTAGTTGTTGGATTATGCGTAAGTGCTAAAACAGAGAAGTCTGGAGAGCGATGGGAAGACCTTTATGGGGTACCCAATTGGTTTGGTGCTCGGGGGTGGTTAGGGAAGGTCTCTTTGAGGAATTGATCAGAAGTCAGCAAATTCTTCCTGTAAAGGGCCAAATGATAAATATTTTATGCTTTATAGGCCACATGATGTCTCACTCAACCCTGCCTTAGAAACTACATAAATGAGGAAGGGTGACTGTGTTTCATTAAAACTTTATTCACAAAAATAAGCTAGATTTGGTCTGTGAACTATTACTTGCTGAATCTGTTCCAAAGGATGAATGGTAATTGGTGGTACAAAGAGTTGAAACCACAGGGCTTGACCCAGACCCAGAACCAGAAGCTGATTCATCCATCCATCTTCCAATTGTTCAAACAAACACAGGTGAGCCGCCATGGTTCTGAGTTGGCTCAATTCCCATGCTGTGTTCTCTGCAGGCTGCCTGACCCCCAGAGGACCCATGTGATGTGGGCTACTAGCAAGGTGAGCTTCTAGCTGGCCTCAGGAGTGTTAGGGAGGTGAGAGAGCAGAGAGGTGGATGGAACCAGCTTCCTCCACGGAGGTGTGGCCTCTGCCTAAGGTGCTTCTTTCCACAGGACTTCGGGATGTCTGGGCTCCGCTTCGGCACGCTGTACACAGAAAACCAGGATGTGGCCACCGCTGTGGCTTCCCTCTGCCGTTATCATGGTCTCAGTGGCTTGGTCCAGTACCAGATGGCACAGCTGCTCCGAGACCGTGGTGACTGCCTGGGCCTGGTGACCTAAAAGTGGGGGGAGGTTTGGAGTCAGCCTGGGACTGTTCAGAGATCATGGATCGTTTTCCCATGAGAAAAATTTAGGGTGGTGTTTGAGAGTGTCAGCTCTGGGTCCAGATTGGGGCCATACCCTGCTCAGTCACTTCCTGAGTGTGTGGCACATTACTTCACCTCCCTAACCTCAGTTTCCTCCTCTGTGAAACAAGGATTATGATGGTACCCATCTGGTAAGGTAGTGTGATTTGGAATTTAATTAGAATAGTGCTAGGCACTTTATCCATGTGTAGTTATTACTATCTGTCAGCACTTAGAAAACACAACAGAATAGGCCAGGTGCAGGGGCTCACACCTGTAATCCTAGCACTCTGGGAGGCCAAGGCAGGTGGATTGCTTGAGCTCAGGAGTTGGAGACCAGCCTGAGCAAGAGTGAGACCCCGTCTGCACAAATAGCCAGGTGTTATAGCGGGTGCCAGTGGGGAGACTGGGACAAAAGAATTTCTGGAGCCCAAGAGCTTGGGGTTTTTATGAGCTATGATGCCATGGCACTGTACTGAGGGTGACAAAGTGAGACTCTGTCTTAAGAAAAAAAAAAAAAAACAGATGCTACTAAGAAAAAATTGTTACAACAATTTCTCTAGGTGTGAATCTGTTCTCTTCCTGGGTTCAGGTATGGAGTATAAATAGTAAAGGTTATGCGAAGTTGCCACTGTTTAATTGAGCCCTGCAACTGTTTTTGCTGTATTGTTTCATTTGTCCCTGTCCAGAATCCTAGAAGCAAGAATTCTCATATTTTCAGATGAGGAAAATGAAGACCAGATATCATACACCCACTATAATAGCTAAGAGTTTTAAAAGTAATGACAACATCACATGTTGATAAGGATGAGGAGCAGCTGGAACTCTCATACATTGTTGGTGGGGATGTAAGGTGGTTCAGCCACTTTGGAAAACAATCCTGCAGTTTCTTATAAACTTATTATTATTATTATTATTATTATTATTTTGCGATTTCTGGCAGGGGCTGGGCCTGAACCTGCCACCTCCGACATATGAGGTTGGTGCCATATGCTTTGAGCCACAGGCGCTGCCGTGTTATTATTATTTTTTAAGACAGAGACTCAAGCTGTTGCCTAGGATAAAATTCTGTGGTATCATAGCTCACAGCAACTTCCAACTTGAGCTCAAGCGATCCTCTTGCCTCAGTTTTTCTATTTTTAGTAGAGATGGGGTCTCACTGTTTGCTCAGGCTGGTCTTGAACTCATGAGCTCAAGCAGTCCCCCCACCTCAGCCTCCCAGAGTGCCAGGATTACAGGTGTGAGCCACCATGCCCAGCCTGTTTCTCATAAACTTAAACACACATTTACCACATGACTCAGCAATCCCACTTCTAGATATTGACCCTGATATTCACAAAAGAATTCTCTATGAATGTTTATAGCTGCTTTATTCAAAATCACTCTTAACCGGAGATAACCCCCGTGTCCTTCTGCAGATGAATGGCTATGCCAACGGTGGCACATCCACACAATGGGATATTGCTCTGTAATAAAGTCCATGACAACAGGAACTGATCTCATTCTGTTGAGTGAAAGACGCTAGTCTCAAAAGATTATGTACTGTATAATTCCATACATTCTGTATAATACTGTATAAATGCATACTGTTAATTCCACTTCTGTGGCATTCTGGAAAGGGCAAAACTGTAGTGATGGATAACAGATAGTGGTTGCAAGGAAGCAACTGATGTAATGTAACTGTAAACAGCCTGAGGATGTTCTTTGGGATGATGGAACTGTTCAGAATCCTGACTAGGGTAGTGGTGACACAAATCTATACATGTGTTAAAATCCATAGAACTGTTCAGCAACAACCAAAGAAGGTCAATAAGAATTGAGGATCAGGCTGGGCACAGTAGTTCATGCCTGTAGTCCTATCTCTCTGGGAGGCTGAGGCGGGTGGATTGCTTGAGCTCAGGAGTTCAAGACCAATCTGAGCAAGAGTGAGACCCCATCTGTATTTTAAAAAAGTAGAAAAGCTAGCTAGGCATTGTGGGCACCTGTAATCCCAGCTACTTGGGAGGCCGAGGCGAGAGGATTGCTTCAGTCTAAGAGTTTGAGGTTGTTGTCAGCTGACACCACAGCACTTTAGCCCAGGCAACAGAATGAGACTCTGTCTCAAAAATAAATAAATTAATTAATAAAACAAAAAGAAATGAGGATCAAAGAAGTAAACTTGCCTGAGGCCCCACCCTTTGTCATTGGCCATGCTGGGGTCTGAACTTCAATTCCTGTGACTCTAACATCACTTCACAAGTGGATAAACCTTTGGTTGACTTTTCTGTCCTGAGGGACTTTGCACTCTGGGCTCCTGGAGAGGGTGTGGGACCTGGGAAGCAAGTCAGGACATGCATCTGGATTTAAGGTGCTTTATACCAAGCTAGGAATTTCCACCCCCTTCCGACTTCCCCTCTGTAGCCCCTACTCCCTGCCCATCAACCAGCCAGAGAAGGGACTCACACAGTCCTGAAAGCTTGTGGCCTTGTGCTTTTCAGCATTTAGACTAGTGGGTCTGAGTGGAGGGCTGGTGGGAGATTTATCTTTTGGCTTCCCTTTCACCCATACAGACTGGATCAATCAAGTGTACCTGCCAGGAAACCATGCCCGGCTCAAGGCTGCCCACGCCTATGTCTCTGAAGAGCTCAGAGCCCTGCAGATCCCCTTCCTGAGTCGTGGGGCTGGCTTCTTCATCTGGGCTGACTTGAGAAAGGTAAGGCAGGTGGAGCTGCAGGTTGGGTGGGAGTTTCATGCCTCTTCCCAGCAGAGGAGGGGTTCGGGGGGTTCTCATCTATATCCCAAGCCCCATACACCCTCCCAGTACCTGCGCAAGGCCACTTTTGAGGAGGAGGTGCTGCTCTGGCGTCGCTTTTTGGACAACAAGGTACTGCTGTCCTTTGGCAAAGCCTTCGAGTGTAAAGAGCCTGGCTGGTTCCGCTTCGTCTTCTCAGACAAGGCCCAGCGGCTTCGCCTGGGTGAGTAGCCTCCTTCCCAGCCTGGCCCCCAACTGCATCCTTCACTCTGCCCTCCCTCCTTTGGTCCCAGCAGCTTCAGCTGGTTCGTCCCCACCCACCTTGCCGGCAGTGCTAACTGGCCTCTCCCTGCCCCTTTCTAGGGATGCAGAGGATCCGGCAGGTGCTGGAGGGGGAAGCCCAGGTGGCAGAAGATCCCCCCTCCTTGTCAGACCCAGGAGCCAAGTGATCAGTACAGGTGAGCTGGCTGTTGCCTGGTGGACACAGGGCCTAGCAGCCACTGCTGACCTGTGGTGTTCTGGGGCTGCAGAAGACTATGGATGTGCCAGTTGCCAGGAAGATAACCCAGTGATGCTTTGCCCTTGAAGAAGAACTGCTGAAGATAACCCAGCGATGCTTTTGCCCTTGAAGAAGAATGCCTTTCTCTGTGGCATCCAGACTCCTTAAGCTGTGGTTCAATTTGGGCCATCCCTCTTCCCTATTAAACAAAACTAGATGCCTCTGTTGTGAGTAATTTACAGAATGGAGGAGTCGTGACTGCTCCTACCCACAGCCTCAATCCCCCCCACCCCAGCACACAAAGAGAAAACAAACAGCCTGTACCTTCTTTTTGCTAGCACTTTCTTACCTCTGTGTTGCCAGGGAAACAAGTCCAAGGAACGGCACATGTAAGAGAGTATGCCGAACATTTTTTTAAGAAGTGATAACTTTCTAACTAGAAGCAGAATGATGAACAAAATTCTGTTTGTTCATATTATTGTCCCCACACTGAGGACAGTTGGGCTCACAGCACATGTCAGTGAGTTAGAGGAGGACAAATGTCATTGTATTCACTTAGAAAGGAGGACAAGGATAAATGGTGGTTGCATTGGCAGATAATTGGCTCTACTAGTTTGAAGTCAGAGAAGCAAGACCCCTCAGAGGGGCGCGTTGAAGTTAGACCGGCGGTTCTCAACCTGTGGGTCGCTACCCCTTCTTAACAATGAAAATACACTGCATTAAGAAGGTTGAGAACCACTGAGTTAGACTGTAACCGAATGTAAGAGAAACAGAGGCCAAGAAGAGGATGGTGGTGGGAGGCTCAGAGGAACGTCACCAGGCCGGGACCATGATGGAGAGCTGGTGAAGGAGTGTGTGGAGGGCTGTTGTGTCTGGTGGTCGGCCTGAAATACCTGTAGGTCAGCAAGGCAGGTGATTAGGAAGAAAAGCTGACATAAAGTGGGTGGAAGCAGATAAGTTGGTACCTATTACATGGGTGACCTGTTGTATGAAGCCGGCTCTATTATCTGGGTTCCACACATGTTCCATTCAGGACTCGGAAATGCTGAGGAGAAAGTGTGAGGGGGTGGAGAGTCTGTCTGTGGCCCCACACCCTGGGAGCAGGGAAAGCAGCTAGCTGGTATGTGTGCAAGATGTGGTGAGGCCTGGTGCCCCATACCAAGGGCACTGTGGCTGCTGCTTCCCTCCTGCCTTCCAAGTCTTTTGTGGCCAATCCTAACCCAGGACTGTACAGGAAAGAATATTCTAAGAAATGTAGTTCCAGCTTAGATAACCTGGCCTAGTACAAAATGACTACACCTTCTTCTGAATTCTGGAACCACAATTCAATTGATGAACAGGACCTACCCATGTGTAAGTAGATACAGAAGTTGAGAAAGCTCCAAATGGTATTTAGGAAGAAGGGATGATGCACGTAAGTGGTATGAAGACAAATTGCATTAGCTGTGCATGTGTGGAGCAGAGCAAAGACAAGTGATATCAAAGCTGGTACTTCAAGGCAGGCTGTTAGGGGTCTGGAGGATCTTGTCACATTAAGGAATTAATAGTTATTAATCAGTATTAATATTAGTTAATGTTATTAACTAAGAATTAATTATTATTAACTATTAGTTAACAAGAGTATTATTATTAGTAATTGTAGCCTAGTAGTCCCAGCTCCTCGGGAGGCTGAGGCAAGAGAATCGCCTAAGCCCAGGATTTGGAGGTTACTGTGAGCTGTGACGCCACAGCACTCTACCAAGGGCAATAAAGCGAGTAGTAAGCATAATAGTTATTACTCATTAATAACTGTTAGTTAACAAGAGTATTATTACTACTTTAACCATTTCTCAAGGGTGTATATTTAGGACTAGTCGTGCTGGCTTATAGGATATGTGCTTCTTTAACTTAACTAGATATTTTCAAATTAGACTCCAATGTGGTTAACCAGTTTACACACTTACCATTGATGAATCAGTTTTGAGAGACCCACATCCTTTTCGATACATGCTATTAGCTTTCTAAATTGTGTTCACTCTGCTAATCTGTGAAATTGGAAGCCATTAAGGGATTTTAAGCAGGGAATAAATTGTACTTTGTGTTTTCTTGACCTGCTAAATGCTATTTCTTCCTTCAATATGCCATAGTTTATGTATCCATTTTCCTGTTGATTGGCATTTATTTTCAATTTTTTAAAATGATTGTCACAGTTTTAAACATACTGCCTTATACAAATACGGACATTTCTCAAGGGTGTATATTTAGGACAAGTCATGCTGGCTTATAGGATATGTGCATCTTTAACTTAACTAGATATTTTCAAATTAGACTCCAATGTGGTGAACCAGTTTACACACTTATCATTGATGAATCAGTTTTGAGAGACCCACATCCTTTTCGATACATGCTATTAGGTTTCTAAATTGTGTTCAGTCTGATAATCTGTGAAACAGTTATTTCACTGTGTTTTTGCTTTTTAATTCTATAATCACTAGGGAGGAACATTTCCCAAAATGTTTATTGGCTATTTGTGTTTCCTCTTCTGTTACTTGTTAGATTTATTTTCTCCTATTTTTATATTTTTATGCTTTTTCTCTTCTTATTGATTGATTTTTCTCCCCCTTCTTAGATTTTTCTGGATTTTGTTTCCTCATCAATTTCTTCTACTTCCTTGTAAATTATATGCTCTGTTACTCTTACTTCTGGTTGTTATCTTAGATATTATACACATATTCATAACTTAGTAATCTAGAATTAATTAGTATATTTACCTTTTAAAAAAATAATACAGGGGCCTTAGAGTATCTGTTGACCTTTAACCCCCTGTAATTTGTAGCTCTCTCTCTCTCTCTCGCTATATATATATACACACATATATACATATACTATATATAGATATATATACATATATACATATACTATATATATATATATATATATATATTTTTTTTTTTTTTTAGAGACAGAGTCTCGTTTTATCACCCTTGGTAGAGTGCTGTGGTGTCACAGCTCACAGCCAACTCCAACTCCTGGGCTTAGGCGATTCTCTTGCCTCAGCCTCCTGAGTAGCTGGGACTCCAAGTGCCCACCACAATGCCCGGCTATTTTTTTGTTGCAGTTTGGTCGGGGCCAGGTTCAAACTTGCCACCCTCAGTATATGGGACTGGCGCCCTACCCACTGAGCCACAAGCACTGCCCAGCTATTTTTGTTGTCTGTTTTAATTCTGTATTTTATTTTTACGTCCACAGAATATTATTGCTTTATAAAGGTAACATTTGCTTAGATTTACCACGTATTCATTTCATACATTTAAGACTTCTTTTTGGGATCACTTTTCTTCTGCCTAGAATAGAGCACTTTAACATTCTTTGGTGAAAGTCCACTGGTAAAGTTTTTCTTGTCTGAAAGTGTATTTTGCTTTACTTCTGAAAGATAATTTCACTGTGTGTAAGTTATTAGTTTTTTCTGGCTTCCATTGTCTCTACTGAGTAGAGTAGTCAGATGTCAGTCTGTGGCTTCTTTAGAGGTGATCTGCTCTCTCTCTGTCTCTCTCAGGGCTTTTAAAAAATATTCTTCATGTCTCTTGCCCAGAGACATATGAGATTGTGGGGTCCTTTTTTGATTAATTTGAGTTCTCTGTAGATCCTAGTTATCAAGAGAATGGATTAACTAGCTGCGGTATATGTATACCATGGAATACTATTCAGCCATTAAAAAGATGGAGACTTTACATTTTTTGTATTAACCTGGATGGAGGTGGAACATATTCTTTTTAGTAAAGCATCGTAAGAATGCAGAAGCAAGAATCCAATGTATTCAATTCTACAATAAAATAAAATAAAATAAATAAAAATAAAATTCACATATTATACAATTCACAATTAAATATGTGATAGACCAACTTGCTGTCTCTAAGTCTTTTAATATCTTTTTTTCATGTTTTTTCTTTCTCCTTGTCTCTCTGCTACATTCTGGGTAATTTCTTTTGGTTTGTCTTATAAATTAATTCTTTTCTTTAGCTGGGTCTAATCTACTTTAATTGAGTTTTAAATTTTAGCAAATATATTTTTTATTTGTAGAAGTTCTAAAAATTGTTCTTTATAGCTCAAACTTGTTATTATGTTTAAGACATAATAAGCGTAATTTTTGTCTCTCTTTTCAATATTCCAATATTTGGTATCTTTGTTAGTTTGTTTTTGCTATTTATTTTGTTGCATGCCTTATGTCTTATTTCAGTGGTTCTCAACCTGTGGGTCACGACCCACAGGAACTGTATTAGTTGAGGCATTAAGAAGGTTGAGAACCACTGTCTTATTTTATAAAATTAGCTGGGTACAGTTGCACACACCTGTCGTCTCAGCTACTTGGGAGGTTGAGGAGAGAATATCACTTGAGCCCAGGAGCTTGAGGCTGCAGTGAGCTATAATCATGCCATTGCACTCCAGCCTGAATGACAGAGTGAGCCCTCATTAAAAAAGCAAACAAACGAATAAACAAAAAACCAATAAAAAACCCCAAACCCCATAAAACCTCTCCTTGCACCCTTTCCCCTAGTTCTTGGAAATCACCATTCTACTTTCTTTTTTTTTCTATGAATATGACTACTTTAGATACCTCATGTAAGTGACATCACATAATATTTGTCTTTTTGTGACTGGCTTATTTCACTAGCATAAGGTCCTCAGGGTTCATTCATGTTGTAGCAGGTGACAGTATATCCTTCCTTTTAAAGCTGAATAATATTCCACTCTATATCTCTATGTACAGACATACAGATGTACGATATCACATTTTGTTTATCCATTCATCCATCCATGGACATTTAAGTTGCTTCCTCCTCTTGGCCATCGTGAATAGTGCTGCTGAGAATATGGGTATGCAAATATCTCTTTGAGACCTTGTTTTCAATGTTTTTGGATATATACTCAGAATTGTTGAATCATGTAGTATTTATATTTTTGATTTCTTGAGAAATTATCATACTATTTTCCACAGCAGTTGCACTATTTTGTAATCCTACCAATACTACGCAAGGTTTCCCATTTCTCCACGTTCTTACCAACACTTCTTTATGATTTTTTTGATAGTCATCCTAATGAGAGTGAGATGATATCTTATTGTGGTTTTGATTTGCATTTCACTGATGAATAGTGATGTTTAGCATCTTTTCATATGGTTGTTGAAAAGACAACCATTCATATATCCTCTTTGGACACATGTTTATTTCACCTGCTGCTAATGATACTGGGCACTTGTTCATATGTATATTGGCCTTCAGGTATATGTGTGTGTGTGTGTGTGTGTGTATATATATATATATATATTTTTTTTTTTTTTTTTTTTTCTGAGACAGAGACTCATTCTGTCTCTCTTAGTAGAGTGCTATGGAGTCATAGCTCATAGCAACCTCAAACTCTTGAGCTTAAGTGGTCATCTTGCCTCAGGGTCCTAAGTAGCTGGGACTACAGGCACCCACCACAACACCCGGCTATTTTTAGAGACAGACTCTGACTCTGGCTTAGGTTAGTCTCAAACTCCTGAGCTCAAGCAATCCACCTGCCTTGCTTAGGATTAGAGGCATGAGCCACCACACCTAGCCTCTTTAGGTATATTTTTGGTGTGATAACTGTTCAAGAGTTTTGCTCATTTAAAAAATTGTATTGCCTTTCTTTTTCTTATTGAATTATAAGAGTTCTTTATATATTCCAGAAATGAGTACTTTGGCAGATATCTTTATATTATCAACATTTATAGTTAACAAAGTCTACTTTTATCATCTGTGTCTTCCTTTTGAACATAAAGTGGCCTTAAAGCATTTAACTCTTACTCCTTTACTTTCATATCAGGTTATTGTTGACCAGTATGTTCTATTTTTAGCCTCTAATTTATATTTCTAGTTTTATGCCATCAATATTTGCTTTAATTTACCCACAAGTTTATTGATTTCATTGTTTCCTAGATCTACTTCATTTGTAGTACCTCTTTCTAGTTTTAATTTTTTTGTTCCTAAAATAAATTAAGACATTCCTTTAGAAAGAGTCCACTGATGGTATACTCTTTGTATTTGTGTTTCTAAAATATATTTATTTCTATGTTGTTCTTGAAAGATGGTTTAACTAGATATGCAATTATGTATTAACCACTGTTGTTTTCTGTTAGCGTGTTTACCACTACCTTATGATGTTAGGTTTGGGTTGTTGAGAAGTCTGCTGTTAGTCTTGTGGTCAGTCCATGGCAGGTGACTGTCTCTGCCTAATTTTGGAAAACTCTTAGCTATTATCTCCTTGGATATTACCTTTACCTCATTTTACCTGTCTTCTCCTTTTAGATATATGTTGAGTTTTGTTCATCTCTCTTAATTTCCCTTTCCTATATTCTATTCTTTTTTTTTTTTTTTTTTTTTTAAGAGACAGAGTTTTACTTTATCGCCCCTAGTAGAGTGCTGTGGTGTCGCAGCTCACAACAATATCCAAGTCCTGGGCTTAGGCAATTCTTTTGCCTCAACCTCCCAAGTAGCTGGGACTACAGGCACTTGCCACAATGCCCAGCTATTTTTTGTTGTTGTTGCAGTTGTCATTGTTGTTTAGCTGACCCAGGCCAGGTTCGAACCCACCAACTTCGGTGTATGTGGCTGGCACCGTAACCACTGTGCTACGGGTGCCGACTCCTTAGTGTTTTATAAAATATAGCATCTTATTTCTTTGTAGTGTTTTCCATTTCATTTTTAAGTCTTTGAACAATTTTATATTTATATCTCATAATTCAATTACATGTATTTCTTGGGGATTAAGTTTCTGCTCTTTGTATTTTCTGAATCTTGTTGATGGTGGTTTATTTTCTCATATGCTTTGTAATTCTAGATTGTGAGCTTATATTTGTCAGGATTTTGTCTGTCAGAATCCTGGGCAGCTGGTGTTGGGGGCATTGGCCTCTAGGGGGGATTTATGGTTCCTTCTGTAGGTGTCTTGGGTGCTACCAACCTGCAACTACTTTATGTTACTGTCTTGGCTTGGAGCTTCCTGGACCACGCTGTTAGTACCAAATCAAATCTCAGTTGCAGAGTTTGATTACTATGGACTGAATATTTTTGTTTCCCCCCAGATTTAAATGTTAAAGTCCTAATCCTTAATGTGATAGTATTTGGAAATGGGGTCTTTGGAATATAATTGGGTCATGAAGGTGGAGCACCCAGAAGTGGGATTAATGCCTTTCTAAAAGAAACACAAGAAAAATAGTCTTTTCTCCCTTATATGAGGCCAGATTAAGAAGGCATCTTTCTGCATGCTAGGAAAAGAGCCCTCACCAGGAGCTGCATTGGCCAGCATCTTGACCTTGTACCTCCCAACTTCTAGAACTCTGTGCAATACATTTCTGTTGTTGAAGCTGCTGGGGGTTTTTTTGTTGTTATTACAGTCTGAAGCGACTCAGACATTGATGTTAATATTACTTCCTGGATGAGACAGATAAGTTTCTTTGGTTGATGTTACCGACGTTGAGCAAACTTTCCCCACTCTTTCCCTCTTGGGTGTGATTCTTTAAGGTCCTAGTCTTCAGTAGATTTCTCTGTATCAGCTCCTACCATATATGCCCAAGGTAGTTATAGCTTCAGCACTAAATTTTCTCACTTCAGCTTCATTTTTAACTCTGGACATTTTCCTTACATTTTTTTGGTGAGTTCAGCTATCCATTTGAGAGGGTGCTCCTTATTTGACCTGGCTAGGTGCTTTCTAGTCTGCTGTGGTACCTGCCAGGGATGGTTTAAGCTGAGCCAACATTAGATATCACAGATCAGTTATTGCATGCAATCTTTTCCCTAGGAGAACATACCTTTTATTACTCTTATAAATCTCTATTACAGTTGGCTCTTAAACAATCCCCCATGGAGTTGAAAATTCACATATAACTTTTGACTCCCCCCAAACTTAACACGAATAGCCTAAGGTTAACTGCAAGCCTTATTCATAACATAAAGTTTTGATTAGTGCACATTTTGTATGTTATGTGTATTTCATACTGTATTCTTATAATAAAGTAATCTGGAGAAGAAATGTTATTAAGGAAATCATGAGGATGAGAAAATATGTTTACTCTTTGTTAAGTGGAAGTGAATCATCCAAAGGTTTTCATCTTCATTGTCATTACATTGAGAAGGCTAAAGAGGAGGAAGAGGAGAGGTTGGTTTTGCTGTCTCAGGAATGGCAGGGGTGGGTGGCGCCTGTGGCTCAAAGGAGTAGGGTGCCAGCCCCATATGCCAGAGGTGGAGGGTTCAAACCCAGCCCCAGCCAAAAACTGCAAAAATAGATAAATAAATAAATAGGAATGGCAGGGGTGAAAAAGGTAGAGAAGGTGAAAAGAGCAGCAGGAGAGTCAGGTACACTCGGTGCAACTTTTATTGAAAAGCTCCCATATATAAGTGAACCCACTTAGTTCAAACCTGTGTTGTTCAAAGGTCAACTGTATTTAGAATTGTAAACTCACTTTCCCCTGAAGAATCTACTTTCCTTGAAAGCCGTTCTCTTTCTAACTCCAACTTTCACATTTCTTGACCCACTGTGCATGGAGACACCTATGTGATCTTTGCTTCATACTTTCAAAGTGAGTAATATAATCACTTTTTACAGCCTCTTTTCTTTCAACCACCAACTACTATGACGCTTTTCTACCTTCTCAAAAACTTCAGGTCCTGGCTCCTGATTACTTCTTTCCCATTCCTTTTTGAAATCATATGTCTTTCGGCAATCTTCCTTGTCTACTTTAGCATCATGTGTCTTCCAGTATCACAGCTTCTGTATTCCAATTATTGGTATGGTTTCTACCCCTAGAAATGTAGCCACATCATTTTAACCACACTGGATTGAAAAATACTCGCTTATTCTGACTGCTTTTTTTTTTTTTTACTTTTAGAGATAAGATCTCACTCTGTTGCCAGGGCTGGAGTGCAGTATCATAGGTTACTGTAACTTCAAATTCCTGGGTTCAAGTGATCCTCCCCAATTGGCTGAGGCTACAGGCGTATGTTCACCATACCCTGCTGTTTTTTTTTTTTTTTTAATCTGTAGGGATGGGGTCTTGGTATGCTGTCCAGGCTATTCTTGAATGCCTGGCTTCAAGCAATCGTCCTGCCTCTGTGTCCCACGGTGTTGGGATTATAGGTGTGAGCCACACTGCCCAGCTGCTTTTCCTTCTTTAATACATGCCTTTGATTTTAACACATGCTCATGATTTTTTTCTCTTCCTGGAATGCCCTTTTCACCTCCTTACTTGTCCCAATCCCAATATCCTCTAGGACAAACAAATATACCAACTATTGATTGAAATCTTCCCAGATTTTTCCTACTGGATGTGACTTGTTCCTTTTTTGAACTCCATAGCATTTTGTTTATATTCTCCTATGCCACATTTCACCCTCTGCTTTGAATAATCTTATGTATTTGTTTTACTTCTAGTTAGCACCTCCCAGTACCTGGGCACTCCTTTATTCATTTAACAATAGCTTTTGAGCACTTACTATGTGCCAATCATTGGGCAAGTTTAAGGTTACAAAAAGCAAATACCATAAACAGTGTTCCAAAGTTCTCCTTTAATGAAAGGACAAATGATTAATTAAAAACATGTATTTTTTCAAATGTAGATAAATACAAAGAAGAAAACAAAAAGAGGCCACAATCTCCCTGATAACTGCTGTTGATCTATTTTGCAAAATCAAAAACAATATTCCTTGGGATAGGGGGAATTTGCATATAATGCCACTGGGGATTGGCACTGATGTCCACCCATCCAGTTCTCAAATGGGGCATATATGCACTAAGCTTTCTTTGGTTTTGCAGGGGATTTGGATTTGGAGAGCACAGCAGTGCTCTTGTGGATGTGGGAAAGTAAAACGTGGGTTTCCCAGACTCAGTGTTCTCATCCTAATCTCTTGAGATCTGTGACTGGCAGGCCATTAACTCAAAAATATTCCAGGAATTGCTGTTGCTGCTGGAAGTGTCAGTAGGTCCTGGTCTCAGAATCGTCTCTAGGGGTATTTAAGCTGTACCCAAGAACTTCCACCAGATGGCTCTAAAGTGCAACTGGGACCAGAAAGAATTTTTCTTTCTTTTCTTTTCTTGAGACTTAGTCTCACTCTGTTGCTCTGGGTAGAGTGCTGTGGCATCATCAATCCTGCAGCCAAACCCAGAACTCTACCATCCAGAAACACAGGCCCAGTAGGGTTATTTCATTAACATCTCACCCTTTTTTTTTTTTTTTTTATGTTTGGTGCCATGACTTGAACACTAATCGAGGTTGCTGCGGGCACTCTGCATCTTTACTTTTTTAAAAGCTCCACTACTGCCTTATAAAGGGGTTTTACTGAGCATGTATTAGTATAAGGCTAAATCATGTTAATAACACAGAAACAAATGAAAATGCCTCTATTTCTGTCTCCACAATTACACGGGTAGAAAAAAAAATCTGCCTGAATATAAGCATCGACTTACATATTTTTTCTTTCCTGCTTTTGCACATACGTATTTTACCTAAGAGGGATCATACACCTCTGTCCCCTGTTTTGGACTATGCTGTTTTCATATTTATGTGTCCTTAAGCTATTTCCCTATCTGCATATATCGCATTCTCACATTATTCCCTTCTAATCATGTTACATAATTACTTTTGGTAGTTTGCAGCATTTTGCTCTTAAAAACAACGTTGTCATAAATATTTTTGAAAAACGTTGTTGAAACTATCCACAGGGTAAACTCCACAGACGGATTGTAGAAATGAAGGGTATAGACATTTTATATTTGATGGATAGTACCAAATTGCCCTCCAGAAATGTTGTACCCTCCCCAGCACTTCTTAGAATAAAACGTTTACATTTTTTCCGGTTTTATAAGTGAAGCATCGGGTCTCGTTAGTTTGGGTTTGCAGACTCCTTAATTAAAAATGAGGCTGACCACCTTCGCGCTGCCCTGACTCCTCCCGGCCAGCCGGGGGCGCGGGCCGGCCGCTTCCGCATGCGCAGTGCGCTCCGCGTCTGCCGTCCCAGAGCCCGGTCGCCGGCGCCGGGCTCGCGTCTCTCTAGCTTGGCAGACTTGGCCCTGGCGGTGGCTGCTGCAGACTCGGCGCGATCTGACCGGGGCGGCCGTGGCCGACGACCAGCAGCATGAACCGGTGACCCAGCGCGGGGCCGAGCAGGAGGCAGCCGTGGGCGAGGTAAGCGCGGCAAGCGAGGGCAGCGGCGGGGCCGAGCGGGCGGGCGCGGAGGTGAGGGTTCGGGCCTGCCCGGCCCGCCCCGGGGACGGGCCCGGCCGCCGGGCGGTGGGGGCGCGGGCCGCGCGGGGTCCCGGGGGAGGCCCGTGGGCTGTGGGAGGTCACCCAGCCTGGCCGGGGACCGCTTACAGAGATTTCCTGCTTTTGGAGCGCTTTGATTTCCGCACCCCCTACTTCCTCACCTACCCCTTGGCCGCTCCCGCAGCGCTCAGGTTCGCACCTGTCTCCCTAGTCACTCCTGCCCCCGCTCCGCTCTTTGCTTTTCTTTCGGAACCCGCACCGACCTTTTTCTGCAGGAACCGTCCTCCGCCAAGACCTCTCCCTTCCTTCTGCCACCGTACTGTGAGCTACCGGGGTCAGTTGCCTTCCAGAGGGATGCCTTGCATCTCTGGGCTCTGCAGTGGCCTGGTGGCATCTCCTGCGGGGCCGGATGCCGTGGGCAGGACTCGGTGCTAGGTCGGGAAAGTGGCAAAGGGCATGTTGGCTCAGGACGTCGACGCGAAGCTCTTGAGTCTTGGAGCTTTGCTGCTGACTGTAGGAACAGCCAGTTTTGAGATTCAAAGAATTGCCTGGTGTAATTTACTTGGAAGTGCTAATCTAGCCGGGCCCATGACCTATTTGTCTGTTTTCTTCTGAAATAGAAATAGATTCATTTTAATTCTTATTGTAAGTCATTTAAGTGCTCTCGGTACTTTAACTGGTCTTGGTTTGTAAAGTTCAGAGCTCAAAAGCTGTTCATGAAAATAAAAGTGTCTGATTTGCTTTCCATCATTCTTCACTTTCCCTTACTTAATCTCCCTGGTTGCATGTAAGGGTCAACTCTGAAGCCATTCTGCCATGATCTGAATCTAGCTTTGGCATTTTCTAGTTGTGTAATAGTGGGCCAGATATGTCCTTTCTGTTGTACTTCCTCATGTGTAAAATGAGGGTAGTAATAGCTTGTCACATAGCACTGTTATGAGGATTAAATGAAATAACATTAATACAGTACTTAAAACAGATGCTGGCAAGTAGGAAGTGCTCAAATTTAGTTATTAAACACTCTTCATCATATTAGTTATAGTATAATTACCATAATTAAGAGAACGCAGTTTTTTATTGAAAACCATTTCTAGGGGTGTTTAGCTGTACTGTAACTTTACTTATATAGACCCCTGCTTGGCACCTGTAGCATAGTGGTTACGGCATTGGCCACATATGCCCAGGCTGGTGGGTTTGAACCCAGCCCTGATCAGCCAAACAACAATGACAAGTGCAACAACAACCAAAAAAAATAGCCAGGCGTTGTGGCGGGCGCCTATAACCCAGCTACTTGGGAGGCTGAGGCAAGAGAATTGCTTGAGCCCAAGAGTTTGAGGTTGCTGTGAGCTGTGATGCTACAGCACTCTACCAAGGGCGACATAATGAGACTCTGTCTCAAAAAAAAAAAAAAGAATCCTATGAAGTAAAGCAATGAATTTTGGATTTTCCTGCTTTTATTAATATTTGTTTCCTTTGTTTTCAACAACAGTTGGGGTAAGATCCAGTGTGGCAGTGTCCTGGGGGAGTTCGGCTCTGAGGGCTCCTCTAAAAAGATTAAGAAGACAAGAGATTATGACTTGAAACATTGGACTAAGTAGATTTGATGTAACCTGAAGCACCAAGGAAAGGTTATTTGGGCAAATTCTAGGAATAAATAATTCCAGGAACAGAAAAATGCATCTCATCCTTATGATAGATTAGAGTTAAAGGATTTTTCCAGTGACTCAGTACTTGACAGCTAGCCAAATGATTCCACTGTTTTGTAAGGACAGGTTTGATGTGTTTCAAGAGAATACAGCCTAAATTCTTTTTGATCCCGTTTTGATCTAGGCTATGGTGTACAGGAAATAAACATTTATTAGGAGAAGATTACTTTCAGTCTGGACTCTTCCAGGACTTTTAATTTCTTGGTGGAATGGAGTGTCCTCTTTAGATGGAAGGATTACTGTTTCCTTGGATGATGGTTTTGGGAGATATGCATCTTTCTGTGCCTCACCATATGGAAACTGTTCTGGTTTGGTGTGGTACAGAGGTGAAGTCACAGTGTTCAGAGTCTGTAGCATTGTCAGTTCAGTCTAGGCTGGAACGTTTACAACATGAGTACGGTTTTATGTAAAGGCAAGGGCGGGTAGAGTAAAGGCACTCTTTGAATGTGTCATGTGGGATGGGTGGGAGAGGTGGGTATCAGGGGTAGGTGCAGATAATTTAGAGTCTAAGAAAGTAATCCAGCCATTTCCTCCTTCTAGTTCAGGAAAAACAATGATCAGATGTCATTACTTACAATAATTCAAGACTTGGATGCTGAAAGTTTGTGCCTGTAACTGGGAAGGATGATGATATTCATTTATTCAACGAACATTTATGTTTGTATAAAATATGTTCTAGACTTGGTATTAGATGCTGGGAATACTGAGCAGAGATGAAAAACTCAGATTACGAGAAAATCACAAATCAGTTGAGACAGACTTGCAGTTAGTAATTAGTTAATGTAATGTGTCAGAGGCTGCACTGAAGTGTGTAAGAGGTGATGTGGATGCTCACAGAGAAGATTCTTTATCTCTGAAGCACTGCTTAGTAAGGAGCTTTTTTCCTTTCATTTCTCATCCTTTTCTTTGTGCCTCATTTCTTATATATTTAATATTAAGTGTGTTTATTCTCCCCCAAGTGCTTGCCATGTTTCTTAGCTTTTATGTAGCATTTCTCAGAGTTTGATACAGATTGATGGGAGTTTGCTTAGCCTGTAGAGACATACCTCAGAAATGTGGAGAAGTTTGGGGGTGTCCATTGACCAGTTGGGGGTGAGCTTTGGTGGATGAATGGAATCGCTTCCTAGCCTTCAAAGGGACGGTTCCAAGGGATGTTCTGCGTGGTTTTTTTTGAGGGATTCTAGCAGAACTGAGCTCTGTTTGCCCAGCTCAGTCTGGGTGACCAGCTCGGTCATGCACCCTAATGGCTTTCCATTCTTCCCTAACTCTTCTCCATGCTTTCTCTGGCTTTCTGGATTCACTTTCTGCAAACTATGTGCACCTAAATTGGTTTTTCTTGTTTGGCAAAGCACGAACTGAGACAGTTGGTGCTAGCAGTGGCTCTTGAAATCAGGCCCCAAGGATAGTATTGTGTAACTGGAATCACCCTCAGTTGGCAATAAGGACCACTTTGCTAGTGCTAAGTGAGGTGCTGATAACCCCTGGTACTTACTAGCATCATGGTTGGTTGGAATGAGATTCAGGTAGAAGGGAAAGCACTGATTAGTTTAGAAGCTCTGGCACTTGAGCAGAGTATAGGTGATGGTGATGACAAGGATGGTGGAGTTGGCTGGCTCTTTGTTAGCTCCCTTAGAAGTCGTTAGGTAAGAGAATGCCAGGCTCACATCAGCCAGATATTAATTCAGGGCATGCATTGAAAAACTGAATGCTTCATGGGAGGATCTCTTGCAGCTGAGGGCAGATTGTATTGAAGATCAGGCCCAGAATTTAATCCAAATTGTGGCAGAACTGTAAAAGAAGCTGATTGCATAGCCTTGACAAGTTGCCTCTGCTAAAGTTTAGGCAATGATAGCAAGAAGTGAGACCCTGAAGCCTGGGATCAAGATATCTGGATGGAGCCACTGAGAACTTTGAACTCTCAGATTTCATTGGATCCTCAAATTTGAAGACTCAAACTATGACAGGTAGCAAGCAAAATGTGATGCCTAGGGCTGTCACTTAGTGAGTGTAAGCCTGCTTTTCTCTCCAGCAGTTCTGCTGAGTCCTCTTGGTGCTCTGCAGTCAGTTCCTGTGGTTCCCTGTCTCTTCCAAAACACTTGGTGATGTTTGAACCTTATGTTTGCCAGTGCCGACAGGTGTAGATGTCTTATTGTGGTTTTACTTTCACTGACAATGAAACTACATATCTTCTACATTTTGTGTACTACTTTTGTTCCTCTTCTGTAAAATTTCTGCGTAAGTCTTTTGTTTAGTGGATTTTTTTTTTTTTTTTTGTCTTGGGAGTTAGAAATTTTTTTTCTTATTGCTTTGTGAGTTCTTTATACTGTTTGGTAGTCCTTATTGCTTTTATGTGCTGTAGATGTCTTCTTCATCTTTGTGTTTTATTTCTCTTATGGTGTATTTGATGAACAATCCTTAATTGGCACTGAATTTATCATTTTATGGTTTATACTTTTTGTACTTTGTTTTGGAATTTATTCTCTGCCAGAAGTCATAGATATTCTCTATCATATTTAAATATTTTATAATTTTGCCTTTTATATTTAGTTTTTAAGTCTATCTTGAATAGATTTTCTCTCCTTTGAGTGTTTTTAATATTCCTCTTTCCCCCCCGCCCCGAGCATTTTACTTTGATGTATCTAGGTGGGGTTGTTTTTGTGTATATTCTGCTTAGAGTTGAACATCTTGAATCTGTGAGTTGTTATCTTTCATTATTTTTGGAAAAACTTAACAGAAGACAGCTGAATTATTATTATACCTGCTTTACGATCAGTCTTTTGGAATGTCATGTCAATATAGCCTTTGGAAATGAAAATGAAAACAAATAATATCAGTATTATTATGATATTAGCTTAAATCCTTTGAAAGGGCATTGGGAGCCAGTTAGGGTGCCTGGACCATTTTGTGAGAACCACTTCTCTAAGGTTTTGGTATGAAGCGTATTGAAATGAACTGAGCAGTGGTCCTTTTTTTCTCCTGAATTTTGGAATAATTTGTGTACACTTGAAATTATTATTTCTTGAATATTTGGTAGAACTTGAAAAATCTTCTGAGCTTGGAATTTTCTCTATGGGGAGATTTGTATACTTTTGATTCAGTTAATTTAATGTTATACAACTATTCAGATTTGCTGTTTCTCTTTGGAACTCTTTTGATAAGTATATTTTTAAAGAACTTCCCTTTTCATCTAAGCTGTCAAATGTAATGGTGTAAGTTTGTTGACATCATCTTATCTTGTAAATATATATAGCATTTAGAGTTATGTTCTCCTTTTCTTTTCAGATTTTTTTGGGTGCCTTTTTTCTCTTTATTCTCCCTTAATCTTGGAGCATTTTAATCTCTAGCAACTATTCTCCAGCATTATGTCATATGTCAATTTCATTAGGCTTTTTTTTGAGACAGAGTCTTACTTTGTCACCCTTGGTAGAGTGCCATGGTGTCATAGCTCACAGCAATCTCAGACTCTTGGGTTCAAGTGATTCTCTTGCCTCAGCCTCCCGAGTACCTGGAACTATAGGCACTCACCACAATGCCCAGCTATTTTTAGAGATGGGGTTTCGCTCTTGCTCAGGCTGGTCTCGAACCTGTGAGCCCAGGGCAATGTACCGCCTTGGCCTCCCAGAGTGCTAGGATTACAGACGTGAGCCACTGCGCCCAGCCATTATTAGTCTTTTTTTTTTTTAAACAACTATTAGCTTTGTTGACCATTTCAATTTTATTCTTAATTTCTGTACTTTTATTTATTTCTTTGAGCTTTGAGTTGTCTCTGACCTTATTTTGTTGTGATACGCCTTTTTTTATAGTTAATCTGCAACTCATGAAAACTTGTAAAGCTTATGTATAGGAACCATTTTTCTTCCCTTAACCTCAGTTTTGTTATGTATGAAAACAGAGTATTTCAAACTGTAGGTCACCCATTACTGGGTGGTATCATTGATCTAATAGGTTATGGCTAAAAATTTTTAAAAAGCAATAGAGTAACAGAATAGAAAATAGAAGATTCATCACGTGTTCTATGGCTAATAATGATGTGCTAAGTTGTTTTGTGAAACTTTATTTCAAATAGAAATGAACACACACACATCTGTTTATAAAATATATTTCTTACTGTGAGTGTTAGTTTTAGAAAAAGTTTGAAAATAATAGTGTTAACAGGTAGTTTATCTAACATTAGTAAAGATTTCAAACCTGATTGTATAAATCCCTGAGGAGACTGCTTTTAAGCGACAGATTGTGTGACCCACTTTTAGACCTAAAAACCTTCAGTTGTGGAGGCCAAGGAATCTGTGTTTTGACAAATTCCCCATGTGATTCTTACTCACTGATTCAGGATATGAATAGACCTCAGAGCCTGCTGGGAAGTTTTAACAAGGACCAATGGAGTGCAGCTCCTTGCATGCATTTGTCCCCAAACTTCTTATCTACCAACACCAGGAGGGATACATAAAATGGCAAGCAAGCCACACTGCAGGGGGAGCAGGTGGGAGGATTCTACTGGCTTTTAGCATATAGACAGATAAAATAGCTTGCATGCTCACATTTCTGTCATAGATGGATTAGCATATATTGAGTAGTGGCTAATGTATATGCCCCAAAGGTGATAATCTTTAAAGTTAAAACATATGAATTTCATACATTAGTGATAAGCAGATTCCTCGATATGTTCTAGTTCCTGGTCTCAGAGAGATGTGGCTTGAGATTATTGATGACCGTTTACCACATTTTACCCAAAAAGCTGACGATGATAGCAGTGTTCAAGACGTGGCAGTACTTATCTAGCTGCTCACCAAGTAGTTGTACCTTGTGCGTGGTGATGGAGAGAGTCCATTTATCTGAAGTGAAGATGGCTAATAAACCCTACCGTAGCTTTTTAGTTATTTCTCATATTAATAGTTTTTCTGAAAGATCAGTGAGTAAAATGAGACCATTTTGTAGACTGAGACTTTGACATGTGAAATGCCAAAGTAGCTTATCACAATGACATGTTAAGTCTGTGACAGATGATGTAATGACAGTCTTTAGGCATCAGATGGGGGAGGTTTGTTTGGTAAGGATCTTAAATTGTGTTCTACCAGGGGAACTCTACATTTTCAGATAAGGACTAAAAAAATTTTTTTTTCAGTCAGTGGTGCTTATTGGCCATTTCACTTTTCAGTTCCTGTATAACAATATACCAAAACATAGTGGCTTAAAAAGATGACAGTGTATCATTTATTTGCTCATGATTCTGCAATCTGTGTAGAGCTTCTTGGGGATGGCTCATCTCTGCGCCCTGGCTTTGGCCGGAGTCTCCCGAGGTTTCCTTCCACTGGGAGCAAGGTTCCTTACAGTGTGACTGCCCGTTTCAAGAGGACAAGGCAGAAGCTCTCGGGTCTCTCAAGGCCTGGGCTCAGAAGTCTCAGTATGTCACATCCACCACCATTTTCCTGGTCAGAGCAAATTCTCTTAATTGGAAAAGTATCATGCACATTTATGGATGGGGAGAATTGTTCATGTTCACATTTGCAGTGGATTCCCCACGCTGGCTCTTTTCTTCCTTCCCGCCTCCTCTTTTCTTTTCCCTCCTCCCCTCTCTTTCCGCCTTCCCTTTGTCTCTCTTGTCTCATTCCTTTCTTCATTTTTTTCCTTTTATCTAAATATTCCAACTATTACTTTCATTATAAAATATCAGTATGTTTTGTTTAAAGATTAAAGATGAGTTGGGGCGGCACCGTGGCTCAAAGGAGTAGGGCACTGGCCCCATATGCCAGAGGTGCTGAATTCAAATCCAGTCCCTGCCAAAAACTGTAAAAAAAAAAAGATTAAAGATGAGTTGATACCTGTTTGCATTTTGTTATGATTTCCTAGTGGTGTTTTTTACATTCTGCCTTTTGTCTTAGTTTTGTCTTCTCTCCCTCATTAGAATATAGGTGACACAGGGTCTTTGCTTTCATCTTTGTTTCCTTCACAGTGCATGGTAGGTGCTCAGTAAGGGCTCGAATAAATAAATGAGTAGAAGCAGATTTTAGAATAACCAAGCATCAGTTTGTCCAGAGAAATCATCATTTTGTATTAGGCAAGTATTTCAAAATAACAACAAAATAACTATCTTTAGCTATTTCGCTTTTGATTTTTGTTTCCAAACATGCACATTTGCCAGCTTATGCTTTTAAGTGAATATATATTTATAGGGTACAGTTATATTTTATACTGTATATCGGTATAAACACAGGGTATCCCAAAGGTTGCTCATAAAGTTGCCGTACGTAGGGACATGTTGGCCATCTCTTTATAAAATTCTGTAATGGATATTTTGTAAATAAAGGTACATTTATGTACAATTTCCCATTTTTCCTACGTATGGCAACTTTATGGGCAACCTTTGGGGCATGTCTTTATGTTAAATATTTATACATAATATTAAATATTAATAGGTAGATTAAAATTTGAGCAGTCCTCTCAAGCGTCATTTGCCATCCTAAATGCTTGATTTTTCTTGTTTCTCTCCCTGGTAGCCAGGAGTGTGAGGAAGAGGCTGTCCGTGTCATTATGTGTGCGTCGGTCAAGTATAATATCCGGGGTCCAGCCCTCATCCCAAGAATGAAGACCAAGCACCGAATCTACTACATCACCCTCTTCTCCATTGTCCTTCTGGGCCTCATTGCCACCGGCATGTTTCAGTTCTGGCCCCATTCCATCGAGTCCCCGAGTGACTGGAGTGCAGAGAAGCGCAGTGTCCGTGATGTGCCTGTGGTCAGGCTGCCGGCTGATAGCCCCATACCAGAGCGGGGGGATCTCAGTTGCAGAATGCACACGTGTTTTGATGTCTACCGCTGTGGCTTCAACCCAAAGAACAAAATAAAGGTGTATATCTATTCTCTGAAAAAATATGTGGATGACTTTGGTGTCCCAGTCAGCAACACCATCTCCCGGGAGTATAACGAACTGCTCACAGCCATCTCAGACAGCGACTACTATACTGATGACATCAACCGGGCCTGCCTGTTTGTTCCCTCCATCGATGTGCTCAACCAGAACGCACTGCGCATCAAGGAGACAGCACAAGCATTGGCCCAGCTCTCTAGGTATCTCATGCTTCAGCAGACAAAGCCCCAGAAATATTTGAGTGGCCCTTCAGGGAACAAAGGGAAAGAGAGAGAGAGAGGAATATTTCCCCTTTTGAGCTGCCTTCCTGTTGGGAGGGGGGATGTATAAGCAACTGACTTATAGCAGGAGGCCTGTGTGTGAGCATCTGGCCTCGGTACCTGTGGAGAACAGGCCGCTATCTCTGGCACTATTGCTCTGGCTTCCCACCTTTTCGAACTAAGGGTGGCCCTTCTTGCCATACTTTCCCTTTTCAATCTAAATACACTCCTCCTCTTATTACTTACATAATACATGTTAAATGTAAAAAGTCTGAAAATGTAGGCAGACACAGAGGAAGAACGTTAAGATTTATTCTCAGATCCTGCCTGTAAGAGATAAACATTATTGATATTTTGATATTAATTTTCAGTCATTTTTGTATAAAAAATACATACAGTTGTTTGTGAATAATATTTTTTGGCAAGAATGGGATCATATAGTACATACTCTGGCTGCTTTTCTCTCCTCACTATATCATGAATATATTTCTGAGTAATTTTATGTTCTTTATGTAATTTTAAGGATTGTATGGTATTCAGTTTTGTGGAGGTTCCATAATGTATGTAGCTGGCCTTCTAATTTATTTATTTATTTATTTATTTATTTATTTATTTATTTATTTATTTATTTTTGAGTCAGCGTCTCATTATGTCACCCTCAGTAAAGTGCTGTGGCGTCACAGCTCACAGCAACCTTAAACTCTTGGGCTTGAGTGATTCTCTTGCCTCAGCCTCCCAAGTAGCTGGGACTACAGGTGCCCACCACTACGCCTAGCTATTTTTTTGTTGCAGTTGTCTTTGTTGTTTATCAGGCCCAGGCCTGGTTTGAACCTGCCAGCCTCGGTGTATGTGGCCGGCACCCTAACTGAGCTATAGGCGCCGAGTCTATTTTATTTATTTTTTATTTCTTTAACCAAATGGTGAACATTTAGGTAGTTTTCAGTTATTATTATTAGAAACAGTTCTGTAGTGAACAAGCTTGAAGTACACATCTATTTACTTTTTCCTTTCAAGGAGTCAAACTAGTATTTGATATACTGTTGGGATTTCCAGGAATAAACTTTGCATACCTGTGAAGTGGCCCTCTTTGGGGTTAAGGATACTTGGTATTTGTTTGTCCAGTAACTGACTCTTGTTTCTTCTTAGCTGACATGTGAATTCTCCTACATGTTTAATTTTTTGATAGGTGGGATCGAGGTACAAATCACCTGCTATTCAACATGTTGCCTGGAGGTCCTCCAGATTATAACACAGCCTTGGATGTCCCTAGAGACAGGTAGGCATATTTGGGGCTGTCTCTGAAGATTAAGTAAATGTAAGATTTATTCATTATATTCCTAAGCCTACTGGAACATATTTTATAATAGAAATTGTTTAATAAACTAGAAAATCGTTCTAGGTATTTTCTTCCTTAAGGCATAGAAGTGTGTTGTTTTAGAAAACCAGTTAAAAGTGTATGTCTTAGAATAGCCTGTAAAAAACCTGTTTTCTTAGTCTAGGCTATGTGCATCTCAGCATAACACTCTCAGTCTCCAAACTTGGTTCATGATTGGCTTGTGTCAGCTCTCTGAATTTAGGAGCATTTGCTGTGAGTAGACCCCAGACTTCCTGAGGGAAGAGGGACTGGATCTGTGAAAATGATCCCTAAAGACTATAATATAGGGAAAAGTGAGGGTACTCTCATTATCCTTTACTTGCACCCTTCAAACAGCAGGGTGCTTCCTTCCATCTTTCCCCTCCTTCCCTTATAACTTTTTTCCCTCCTTCCTCCTTACAGCTCCCTTCTTGCTCCCTTTTTTCTTTCGTTTTAGTAAAATCTGCCAAATAGGCAGATGTGGTATGGGATGGCCGTAATTGCATGATTGTGACTTTGAATTCACTCACTATATTTATCTTTCCTTTCATACACTGACTGAACCACTTTGGCCAGAGGCTTCTTGGAAATCTCTGGAACAAGGTGCTATTTAAGGCAGTGGTCCCCAGCCTTTTGGGCACCAGAGAATGGTTTCATGGAAGACAATTTGTTCACGGACCAGAGGGTGGGAGGGGCAGATGGTTCTAATGTGAGTCTGTAAGCAGTTGGTTATTATGGTCTTGTGCAGTCATACCAGTCTGCAGTTGCGTTTGTAGCTGCTCCTCAGCGCTGGCATCACCACCTCAGCTCCACCTCGGATCACCAGGCATTAGATAATAGGCATAAGGAACACTCAACCTAGATTCCTCACATGTGCAGTTTATAGTAGAGTTGTGCTCCTCTGAGATTCTAATGCCACTGCTCATCTGACAGGAGCAGGAACTCAGGTGGTGATGCTGCGGGCTGAGCAAGCAAAGCTTTATCTGTATTTACAGCTGTTCCCCATTACTCGCATCACTACCTGAGCTGCGCTTTTTATGCAAGCAGTGGGGAGTGGCTATAAATACAGATGAGGCTTTGCTCACTGGGCCCGCTGCTCACCTGCTGTGTGTTCTGGTTTCTAATAGGCCACAGACAGGTACTGGTCTGCAGCCTGGGAATCAGGAACTTCAGATTTAAGGGACCTGGGTTCAAGGCTTTGAGGAAAACAAAGTTTGGGCTCAGGATAAGGGTTCTGGGAAATACTCAAGTTATAGGATTATTAAAAGAGTATGAACTCATTTATCACTAGTCTTAATACAGTTGATGTTTAACTCTTGACATAATTGTTACAGAAAAAAGGTAACCACTTGAGCCAGCTATGTTCTCAATGTTAGAGGATAACATTGTCATTTATGAAAGTTAATGGTTAATAGTTCCTTTCCCCAGAAGATTAAACCTGAACCCTCTTTGCTTTAAGTGTTTTAGTTTTGAGTTTCTATCTGGAAATAGTTATGACTAGAAGAGACAACCACCACAGGACCACCTCTCCATGTTAGTGTAGAGACCATTTTGGACAATAGAGGGCAGTCTAGCTGCACAAATGCTGTAGGAAACGGCTTAGACCCACGGCTATAACACGATATACCCTCAGCCCCAGTGAAGGTGTGTTTATTTCCCAGTAGGCTACTGTTTTATGGATTTGGTTGTTCTGGGGAAGTTAAATACTTTACAGAACAGAAAATGGAAGGAAAAGAGGTGTTAGGAACACAATGTCTTCACCTCCTGTTCTGGATTTCTTTTCAGAAGGGCTTCTTTCTGATTGAGGTATTTCACTTTTTGCTGACATTTTGGTATATACATCTACATGGGAGATGGATTTTATTTTTATCAAGTGTACATGTTAAATGGGGTTTCATTTCTCTGTAGGAAGGTATCAAGTGATGGGAGAAAAGTTTGATTCTTGCTAGTGTTTAGGGTTAAGGATCACAAAGGTTAAATTCTTTCTCCTATATACTTTTTTTTTTTTTTTTTTTGAGATGGAATCTCACTCTGCTGTCCAGGCTAGCATGCCGTGGTATCAGCCTAGCTAATAGCAACCTCAAACTCCTGGGCTCAAGTGATTCTCGTGCTTCAGCCTCCTGAGAAGCTGGGACTACAGGTGCATACCACCATGCCTGGCTGATTTTTTCTATTTTAAGTGGAGATAGAGTCTTGCTCTTGCTAAGGCTGGTCTCAGACTGCTGAGCTCAAGTGATCTGTCTGCTGTGGCCTCCGAAAGTGCTAGGATTATAGGTGTGAGCCACTACCTGATCATACATGTATTTTTGCAAGTGATTATAGGCAGTCCTATAGCAAATAATGAATCACCATATAGCCCTCCTTTATCTTTACATGTGGGAGATTTTATTTGAAACCTTGGTGGCCTTCTGGTTGGGGTAAGGAATAGTAGATTGTTAGTTTTTCTTATCCTTTCTCTTTGCTCCTGGGGAGGAGGCAAGAACTATGAGTATAGAATGTTTTTAGCAGAAACTGCAAGTCAGATTGTTTGGAAGTTAGAAAACAGATGGGTTAGATTAGACTGCTTTAAGATCTCCTAAAGTTTAAAGTCATAGGTGTGATTACTTAAAAATTATTTTATTCAAGAAAATGCAAGGGCCCAAACTGAAGGGAAGTATTTGCTCAGTGAATGTTTTTCATGCTGCTTAAATCTGTTTTTATTTCTCTTTCAGTTTTTAAAAATCATACACATGATATGCATATACATTCTTTGTATAAGAGTTGGATAATATGCAAGTGTTTAAAGAGTAAAATGTAAAAATACGCTTTCATCTCCTCTGTTTTTATTCCCTTATGAAAAGATGCTGTTAAAATACTGTGTATTTTTCTGGTCTTTTTTCTATGGATTTAGACACAAACACAAGCATATACACACATTTTAACTTAAGTGGGAGCATATTCCACCGCTTAATGCCTTACTTAACTGATAATATTTTTTTCAGATATACTCTGTAATATTGTTACTACCTTGGATTTTTATCCTTTCTTTGCATGTAGTGCTCACAGATTTCTACTTTTGTGGGTACAAGTAACTCTGTCCTGTTGGTGGACACACTGAAAGCCCTGACTTCAGCATTATAGAGTGTATTCAATAACAAAAAGTTTTATACACCCTTAATATTTTTAAATTTAAAAAAAATTTCTACTTTTGTTTGGATGTATATTTATTTAAACTTATTATGGAAAATTTCAAACCTGAGCAAAGAAGATAGACCAGTGCAGTGAACCCCATGTACCCAGTCCAGCTTCAGTAATTATCACTTGAGGCTCTGATCTATCCCTGACCCCCACTAAATTATCTAAAAACAAATCCCAGCTGTTCTATCATTACATCTGTAAACATTGCCATGTGACTCTGCATGAGAGAGCTTTTTGAAAAACATAACTAACTACAATAGTATTATCATACCCAAGAAAACTAACAGTGATTCTTTAATGTCACCCAATTGTCACCAGATATCTAGCCATTGCTTACATTTACCTGTCTCATAAATACTGTTTTACAGTTTGTTTTCCTCAGCGAACATTTGAGGATGACCAGTTGAATTGTCATCTTTTTATGTTTTGTTTTTTGCAAAGTGAAGCTTTGTATTTGAGGAATTTGCAGGCCTGATAACATGCATGGTAAAGGGAAGCAAAGGGTAAACTTGCAGCCTTCCTGTGTTCAGGCACGTGAATGCTCAGAGGGCAGAAGGGGGAGAACTGTGGGAAAATATGTGGAAGAGTGGAGTAGGGTGGCAGAGAGGCCGTGGGGGAAAGGCTGAGTGGCAGAGGTGTCCTTCTCTTGTAGCTTTGGAACTGGTCTCTGATTTTGGGATACACAATGGGAAAACAGAATGTGTAGCTGAGAAATTACTTTTCAGTCAATGTAAAGCACGTGTTCTGTGAAGCAAGGGATGCTTACAATATTTTCTTCATTGTAATGTAATGGAAACCTCAGCGGAAGAAGATACAGTGACTTCAAGTTGAAGTCTTGTCAGTAGCAGAGCAGGTGTGAGGCCAGTTTGTAGTTTGACTAATTGCAGTCATGGTTCTTTCTGACATCACAAATGGAGATTGCATGTGTGAGATTGTTGATGCATTTCAGATTGCTGCTTTCCCACTTTACACCCCCCCACCCTTCCAACTGGAACAGAATAACAAATCTGGGGCCCCAGGGACAGAGTAACAGTAAAAGTCAGTGTGATATATACCTGCTTCCTTTCTATGTACACACACCTTTCTCTGGGGCTGTGGGTATGATAGCATAATCATCCTCGACCCCTGGCGTACCTGGACTGCCTGGTGTCTGTATGTGGGATCCGTGTCTGCTTCTCTGCACGGCCATGGGGCCCGTATCGAGTCTGCTTGCTGTCATGGTCATGGAACCCACCCAAGTTCATGTTGTATAGATTCAATGCTTCGTGCTAATCAGGAAAAATAAGACCGTATGTTGGTACTAAGGATAGTCATTACATTTTATAGAGTACACTGGCAGCTGGAGAGATTTTTAGCTTGCACATTACCTCACTCACCAGTTTTTGGTTTCATAAAACTTAAACAAACAGAGTGGGATTTCCAGGAGTGGCTTGAAAATCTTTGAACTTAAACTTCATGTTAGAAGGGAATGTAGGCTGTCATCAGGGCAGGGAGAGGATTGGTACCAATCAGTATTGCAAAAAATGTGATGTGGTTTCTCTTTTCAGACCTTTTGGCTCTGACTATGCAGTGCATGCAACTGGCAAAACTCTACCCCAGAAAGTGGTTTCGATGGGCTTGGGGCCTCTGGGACAGAATAACAGGAAAAGTTGGTGTGGTATACACCTGCTTCCTTTCTCTGATGAAGTGTTGTTGTATCACTTGCTGGATCCCACTAAAACATCGTGGTCACTGTTTTCTAATTAAGGAGAATAAAATAGTGCAAATAAGCTGCAAGAGCAGCATGAAAAGTACAATTCTGGGTTCTGCTTCCTGCATAGGGAACAAATTAGATTAATAAGACTGAGTAGCTGAAATGAACAGTGAGACCTGATCGAGGCTGTGACTGACATGTAGCTTTGGGACAACAGTGGAAAGAATTGCTTGGGGCAGGGATTGTAGAGAGGCTAGGGTATGAAACATGAGGTGTGATGTCATCTCATCCCGGCCCATTGTCTCCTGAGATGCCAGTTATTGGATTGGTAATTTACTACCTCAGGCCGGTCTTCCTATGCAAACCTGTTGCTATTCCTTTGTGGTTAATGTTTTTAAGGATGAGGTATGACTTGGGAGAGGTGAGTGGGATCTGAAAGAGGTATCAGAGGGGCTGTCTTATAGGATATCCTTTGGGCAATGATGTGTTTTTAAAAAATAGGAAGTAAGGTAAGATTATTTAGGACTTGGGGGAAGGCTGGTAACTCTGAGATAGACGCCAGCTGATATCTGGGAGATGTAAGGGTAAACCGTTTTGAACACTTTTTATAGAAAAGTGACTCAGTAAACATTAGCTACTGTTGATATTATTGTATTGTTTGGACTCAGCAATTTTTATCACTTTCCACAGAACTTATCAGACTGAAGACCTTTCTTTCTCATTGTTTGACACAATCCTTTGCTTTTAGGGCCCTTTTGGCTGGTGGCGGCTTTTCTACGTGGACTTACCGGCAAGGCTACGATGTCAGCATTCCTGTCTATAGTCCACTGTCAGCTGAAGTGGATCTTCCAGAGAAAGGACCAGGGTAAGGTGCAGTCAGTACAGCCACCTGTCCCTTTACAGAATCTGTAAGATGCTGTGAGGTTTAGTGTGGTGAGTATCACAGCAATTGAAGCCTCAGTGACAGGGTCTCACTGTGTTGCCTAGGATGGCCTCAAACTCCTGGGTTCAAATAATCCTCCTGCCTCAGCCTCCCAAGTACCTGCCATTGTACCTGGCTGTTTTTTAACTGCCATATCTCTAGTGTCTGGCACATAGTTGGGCTCATATTTTAATGTGTGAGGGAATAAATGAAAAGGGCTAATAGCATGGACGTGCAGGACCTTCTATCTAACCATTTTTTTCCTGTAGTCTTATTTAAAAATTGTGCTATTTCATGGTATGTATCTCAGTGAACTTTAAACGAATATGATAATAAAAGCATTCTTTACTTGTATGAGAAGCAGTTGGGTACAGAGGCGACTGATTTGTAAATTGCAACACTAAAAATATCATACCAGGTGAGATTTAAAAACCCACACATACTATTTGGTCTCAGATATGAGTCTCATAGAGTTAGTTCACTTTGAGAACATTAGGACCATTCTCTAAGCATCCCGAACTTCCCCTTAGATACCTTTATGGACTCTTTGAGAAGAATACATTTCCTAAGAGAAGACATCTTTGTCCTCTGTGTGTTTTCTACCATGTTGCCTGGGACAAAATTTGAAACTTACATTAGCCATTTGTTAGCAAATTTTGTTATTTAGACAATATGTAAAACTGAGGTGAGCTTGAGACATTTTTTTCTTTATCCTTAGGCAAGCATAAAGACAGAATGGGCTTGGTGCCTGTAGCTCAGTGGCTAGGGTGCCAGCTACATACACCAGAGCTGGCGGGTTTGAATCCAGCCCGGGCCTGCCAAACAACCATGACCACTACAACCAAAAGAAAAAAATAGCCGGGTGTTGTGGTAGGCACCTGTAGCACCAGCTACTTGGGAGGCTGAGGCAAGAGAATCGCTTAAACCCAAGAGTTTGAGGTTGCTGTGAGCTGTGACGCCACAGCACTCTACCCAGGGTGACATAGTGAAACTCTGTCTCAAAAAAAAAAAAAAAAGACTGAATGGTTCATGAACTTGTTACATAAGATCAGCTTCCTAGATTTTTCTCTTTTAGTGGGCTAAGAGTTGACTTAGTCTTATTTTATTTTTTAATGGAGTTTATATACCATAAAACTACTCTTTTAATGCATACAATTTAGTGGTTTTGATATGTTCACAAATTTGTGCAGCTATCATCGGTGCTACTACCTAATACCAGAACATTACTCCACCAATAAACCTAGTCCCCATTAGCAGTCCCTTTTTTTTTTTTTTAATTAAATCATAGATGCGTACATCAGTGCAATCAAGGGGTACAATGTGCTGGTTTCATATACAATCTGAAATGTTTTCATCAAACTGTTTAGCATACCCTTCATGGCATTTTCTTAGTTATTGTATGAAGACATTTGTATTCTGCATTTAGCAAGTTTCGCCTGTACCCTTCTAAGATGCACCATAGGTGTGGCCCCACCAATTACCCTCCCTGAAAAATATTTATTTTTATATATAATTATTTTCATAAAATGTCATTTTTCCTGTTAAATGGGGATCCCACCTTTTTCATTGGCTAAAGAACTGTAACCCCCAATAACCTTGGAGGATGCTTGTAGCTTCTGGTATTTTGCATTTCCATACACATCATTGATAGAAACCAATGAAGCTGATGGGCATTGTTTTCTTCCCTTCCCTTCCCTTTCCTTCCCTTCCCTTCCCTTCCCTTCCCTTCCCTTCCCTTCCCTTCCCTTCTCTTCTCCTCTCCCCTCCCCTCCCCTCCTCACACTTCCTCTCCCTTCCCTTCCCCTCCCCCCTTCCCCTCCCCTCCCCTCTGTTCTCTTTCTTCTTTCTTTCTTTTTTTAAGACAGAGTCTCACTGTTGCCCCAAGCCAGTGTGCAGTGGCATCATCACAGCTCATAGCAACCTCAAACTCTTGGGCTTGAGCAATCCTCTGAGCTCAGCCTCCCAAGTAACTGGGACCACAGATGTGCACCACTGCACCTGGCTGGTTTTTCTATTTTTAGTAGAGGTGGGGTCTATCTCTTGCTCAAACTGGTCTCCAACTTCTGAGCTCAAGCAATCCAGCTGCCTTGGCCTTCCAGAGTGTTAGGATCACAGGCGTGAGCTATCATGACTGGCTTGTTTATTTCTTGATTAGAAACAAATACTAATAGAACTTGGCCAACATGCTGCCGAGAAATCTAGATACTGGCTTCAGTCCTAAAATGGAGCATGATTCTTACTCCTCTCCTCCTCTCAAAGATCATATGCAGTTTTTCTCCATAGGTCTCTTTATTTTGCCCATTTCTTTGATCTTAGAAGCACACAGGAAAACCCTCTGGAATTCTACCTGTCACACACTGCTGCCTACTATGAGTAATTTGAAAAATGCATTCTTCCTCCTCTTTTCTCTCCTTCGTTTTTCTACTTTGCATTTATCACATTTGAACATATAGTATAATTCATTTATTTATTTCATTTATAATTTGTCTTTTCTCTATTAGCATGTGAGCTCTGTGAAGGGAAGGATTTTTGTTCGTTTTATTTCCTTTGTTGCTAAGTGAGCTGAATGGTGTTTGGCACACAGTAGGTGATCAATAAGCAATTGTTGAATGAAAAGTGAATGATGAATAATTGCACAGTGGTAAGTTGTGGTTTAGGCTTTGTCATCAGATCTTATTAATTTATCTCTCCCTTGATATTCCAAGATTCTCAAAGGAAAAGTAATATACCCTTCTTTTGTTTTTTCATCTTTTCTTTATATAGTATTTTTAAAAGACTTTAGACAAACTAAATTTAACAGATTTTTATTGGTAAAGAATGATTCTCCAATTGAGCAGGCCCAGATCTTGAATAGATTCAGAGAGACTCTGGGGCTGCCACATGGTCAGAGAGAATTTATGGACAGAAAATGGAAAGTGAAGCACAGAAAACAGAAGTGAGGTATGGAGAGAAATAGCCTGATTGATTAGACCTTGATGTTTGCCTTATTGAAACACATTTTGAAAACGTAGCTGCCTATGATTGGCCAAAACTTGGTGATTGGTACCAGAGTAGGTTGCAATGTGTTTACACATCCAATTTGCTTACAGTTCACCAGGTATGAAGAAAGCTTTAGCCCGAACTTAACATATATAAGGAGGCAGCCTGAGGCTAAACAATTTAACATTACTATGAAATTAATTTTACTAACCTATTTCATCATGTAAAGTACTTATAAGAGTATATAATTATTAACCCATAGGTAATAAGAAGATTAAGGTACCTTTAAGATACTTACAATATTTCATTTGGGATAAAAGATTTCATAAAGCGAAGTGAGGCCATAGGGCATCAGTTAGTGTTCAAATACTAAGTACCATGGCTGGAACTTAGCTGTAAGTCCCTCATTTTGCTGGTGTTTATTCTGATGGTGGGTGTGTGTGCTTTATTAGTCATAAAATATTTTCAATATTGCCTCTGGTATAGGTAAACAGAAGACAGATGCTCCCCTTTTATTCTTTCTGTAAGAGAAACCTTGATCTAGGTCAAGCAACTGTGCTGCTAATTCTGGTTTTTTTTTTT